>OMKL01136456.1:0-29066 GCA_900302295.1 Parasudis fraserbrunneri
GTGAGGCTAATGAGTGTCCATGGATAAAACTGACTGGGGTAATCTCTTCAGAAGGACTTGGATACGGTAACTTGGCCTCTGTTTGCTTTTCTGCTGTCATGCCTGTTGAAACATTGACATTAGACTTGATCAAATCAGACTTAAATACAAAGGAATCCCTGGTTTCACCTAATCCCAGGCTGCTACAGCTCTTAGGGGACACTGACTTATGTTGGAGGATTTTATTTATTAGTAATGTCTGTGTTGGATGATGACTGAGTGTTTTCTGTTGACTGTGAGAAGATAATGCCTGTTTTATTTCATAACTTACTGGTGATCATTGTATGATTTGTAAATACTGTGTTTATATACAAGCATTAAAACAAACAAGGGAAATTATTTGTGTGGTTCCTAATGTAAAATTGTGTTAGACTCAAGTGATGTCTGGTAGCTTTCAAGCAAAAAGAAAATATTGAATTGATGCAGTGAAACAAAATTAGCATGAAGCATGGCATTCCATTAATTATATCGTTTGCCTTTACATAATTGAAGGAAAGTGCTCTAGAGTACACGGACAGTGAAAATTCATTCATTCAGATACATGGTAAGGAAATAACTTGAAGGGTGGGGTCGAATTGATGAATGATTATGGTTTCAACCAATCAGCAGAAGGCAACTTCAACGATTCGTATTTGATGACCAACCACAGTTGTAGGAAACGATACCAGCACCACCTACTTTTCAATGACACTACAGCTAAACAACTGGTGATGATGCGCACTGCCGCTGAATTCTGATAGTTAACTATAAAGCATTCGGAAAGGATTTTGAATAAGCTATTTCTTCAAAGCATGAAGTGACAGTCACAGACTTGTTGGATAAGAAGGAAATCATCACTGTGTCCACCGGTAAGGTCGGATGGGAGCTCTAACGTTATTGCCATCCAGCTCAGCAAGCGTTAGCGAGTAGCTAGCATCATCTCTTCTCTCTTCTCCCCATTTTGACAGATATAGTGGCTAGCTAACGTGAGCTATAAAGGTGTTACTGTGTTGCTTCTTAGCCTGGCACATCACTGAACACCGTGCAAACGTTATCAAATACAAGGTTTAATATCTGATGTTTAAGTTCGCTCATAATCCTTGCATTTCGTATGGGATGCAGTAATGAATAGGTCGCGGTATCGACTCCCGCTTGGGCGTTAATCCCCATCATCAGCACCACTCAGTCCTTCAGTGCAGCAGCGCCATCCTTAGCATCAACTTTTATATTATTTAGAAATGCAAGACAACCAAACAGACTATATTTCCACAGTTGTGGTGATGTTTCACAATTTTATAATAGAGTAGCCAGCCCACTTCTTATTTTTGTTTCCCTGGGGGGAATACTTGTTTGTGGTGTACCAAATTCATATATTCCTCTCTATCGCCAACATATGAAGTGTGTCCAGTGGTAGCGGAGGGATGGAGACTCTAATTCCCATCATCAACCGCCTGCAGGAGGTCTTCCTGACAGTGGGGGCCGACGTCATCCAGCTCCCTCAGATAGTGGTGGTTGGATCACAGGTTAGTCTGACAGGAGAATCATCAATATTCTGAAACGTCTTTAGTTCAAGACCCATATCGACAGAGTCTCACCCTGGGACCCAGGCCCAATGTACCAGCACTCCTGTAATTTGGGGACCCAGCAGACCCAGGTCCATGACCCATTTTGGGCCTTAGCCATAATTTAAGAAACACTGACCTACGGGAGGAGAAATTAAGGAATTGAGGAATGTTTTTATTTACTGTTAAGGTTAGGGCTACAAAGTGACTGTCTACCAAGTAAAATGAAAATAACATGACAGATGAACGTAATATCCAAAACCTCTCATGAAATGTTGTCATTATTTGCATCAACAGAGCAGTGGAAAGAGCTCAGTGTTGGAGAGCCTGGTTGGACGGGATTTCTTGCCTCGGGGATCAGGAATAGTGACAAGGCGACCCCTGGTGTTACAGCTTGTTAACGTGTCTCCACTGCAGGAGAGAAAGCAGATGGAAAACGGTACAAAATATTTAACTGTGGTTACTCTGACGCTGAGAGGTGTCTTTTGACAAGTTGACAAGTGCATCGTTTACCACTTTTTCACTGCCAGTACTTATTTTGAGTAGTAAACTTGAAGTATCAGCAAGTAAGTACCGATCCCATCCATTAATTTTACAGAACATTATAAACATAGACCTTTAGTTTGGGGTCACAGGACAAAAATGATTGAGATAGAATCAATTGTTTCACCTTTAGAGAGATCTAACATCGTTCAGTGTGCCAAAATGCAGAAAATCAAGTCACTTTGCTGTGATTTCTGACATGTTACACATGGCTCTTAGTATCAGATTTTAGGTTTGGAGAAATTCTCCTAGTTGGATATTGGCCTGATATCCAATAACAGTATTGATATTGGTGCATCCCTAACAAACTGCCCTTGAGGCATGGACACCGACCAGTGTAGGTCAGTTATCTCTGTCCAGCTAACCTGCCTTGTTAAAGGGTAAGTTCAGAATTTTGGACCCTTAGCCCTATTTCCTACTCATTGGTGATGTTTTCAAAGGGTAGAGTCCTTTTTCAGCACAATCCATGCTATGCTTATTGAATCCCATTTCCACAATAATTAGCCCAAAAACGAATGTAAAGTCAATGGGGCCACTGTGAAAAGCACACAAACATACAGTACTGGAAAACAAACTTCTTTGGTTTGGGTGCACTGTAGAGTAGGTTTTCAGTGTGTATTTCAGGGCTTGTACAGACTGAAGCGTGGACCCATTACTCTACTTCTGTTGTGGCTAACTAGCCGGAGCTGCGGGTATCTTCAGTATGAAGGACAGCATGGATTGTGCTGAGAAAGGACTTTACTGTTCATACTTTAATGTATGAACAGTGACGGTCCCTCTGAGTTTGGAGCCCAGTCCCAGGATGACAAATTAACTCACTGCTTGAGCTGCTCTCTGGTCTATCAGAGCATTTCTTTCTCTTTTCTAACTTGTAATCTGTTTTCCTCTTCATCGCATTTTCCAGGAAATGGGGTAAAGCAAAATACCCAAAACACCTATCCAGGTCTCAGTTTCTGTCATTTATCTGCATGGACTTGTCATTGTCTAATCATCTAATAAATGTACTAGTGCACCTCGTGCATCTCATTGTGCATTGTCATTGTTCTTCTTCACTACTGTCTGGCCTTATCCATGTCCGCTTTTCATTTTCATTATTTTCACATTATATTCTCATTTTCAGTTCATGATCTTTCTTCCCTTCCCATGTCTTGTTTTTTTTGTTTTGTTTTGTTTTTGTTGTTGTGTTGTCATTCTATATTTTGGAGACATCTGTTTTAGAAATATTTGACACTGATTCTTCTTCAGGTATCAAAGCTGAAGAATGGGGGACCTTCCTACACTGCAAGAATGAGGTATGCTTATTGTCTGCTGAATGAAATGATGTGTTTATCAGTCTATTGTATGTCATGCTTTATGAGATGCTCTTTGTTGACAAGTCATTGCCCCACCTGTGTGAAAGATCTTCACAGATTTTCAGGAAATACGTAAGGAAATTGAAGAAGAGACTGAACGCAGTTCAGGCGATAACAAGGTAAGAAGATGATGTTGAGTATAGTGAGAAAGTGTTGGAGCTGTATATATCATTATAACTTTCTCCTGAGTTGCATTTTTTTTCTCCATCACTTTTCTCTTTTTTCGTGGTCTCCAGGGTATCAGTCCTGAACCCATTTATCTGAAGATTTTCTCTCCTAAAGTCCTTAATCTTACACTGGTTGACTTACCCGGAATCACTAAGGTAAGCCCAACCACTTGACAATGTTGCTTATTGTGTTTCATGTTAAAACTGATGTGAAATAGTCCAAATCCAAGAGCAATGTCGCAGTTTTATGCAATTACTGTAAATTAAACTATTTGTCCTATTGATGGAGTTGCTCTTTGTTGTTGCTCTAGGTTCCTGTTGGCGACCAGCCAGAAGACATAGAAACTCAAGTACAGGAGATGATTCTCTCTTTTATCAACAATCCCAATTGTCTCATTCTGGCTGTGTCCCCTGCCAATTCTGACCTGGCCACCTCTGACGCACTCAAACTGGCCCGCGAGGTTGACCCAGATGGTGGGTCATTTTGTACACTGGCATTTTCATTTAATTTCCTTTTTATCACTGTTAATTACATAACATGTTTTAAATAGTGTTGCCTTGAAAATATATTTTCTTTTTTGGAAGCTTAAAGGCACAATCCGTAATTGTAGTATCCATCTGTTGATTTAAACCCTATCATTCTACTACTGACTTTTTCTGCATAGCAATTACTGGAAAGAAGTAATTTTTTCATACTGAAATGTGTTGTCTGAGCCTTTGATAAAAAGACTGACAGTATGTGACTGATAAATATGAGTTATACATTGAGGCTGTAAAATCTTTGTTTACATTTGTGATATTTGTAAACATTGGAGTAAAACAGACCTGTATTTTGAGCTCTGACGGGCTACAAAAAGAGCTTGTATTCCATGTACAAATCAAACCCTTCAAGAGCTCTTATAATCAATAATATGTGATTATACCCAGTTTAGATGATTCAAGTCAATTCTGGTTTGTAGCTATAAAGGACAAGACACAGTATACAGGCAATTTGTTCATGGCATCATACTGTAGCCTGCCAATCTTGTCTTTTCACTGGTGTTTGGAGGACAAAGTTAAATGTGGTTAACATGGAATATTGTGAAGAATAGATTTGTAATGAGAACAAAATGCAGCTAGCATTGTTACTCTGGGAACATGGCCAAAAAAATGCCTGCTTAACTCAAAGATTAAGATTAACGTCTGTTTACACAGTTGTCCAGATTACCAACTACTGTGTCTGTGTGTCTGCCGTAGGCCGGAGGACTCTGCTGGTGGTCAGTAAGCTGGACCTGATGGATGCCGGGACGGATGCTCTGGAGGTTCTCTTGGGTAGAGTCATCCCAGTCAGGCTCGGGATTATTGGGGTCGTCAACAGGTTTGTAACTATAGTAAACCAATTGACCTATCTCAGTCTCCGCCCTCTTTTCTTGATCCTCCAATCACAACTGTTGCTTTCCACTGACAAACTTTGGCTGTGAGCCGCAGCGGTAGACAAACTTTGTTTGTGCGAGGAAAGCAACAGTTGATCAAGAAAAGAGGGTGGAGTTTGAGACAGGTCAATTAAACAAGGTCTAATGTGGTGAATCTACTGTATTTTAGACTTGCAGTGTTTTATTTTTACAGTATAAAATATTTTTGATCATCCCATTTTAATGTGTGCTGTGTTTATTCCAGTGAAATCTCCACACTGTATCCTTCTATTCAGTCATATTTTTCCATCGTGGGAGAAATTCCTGAGAACAGTATTTACTCTGAGGGCATTTTAGAAGTAGTTCACAGAGCTGGGATGTACAGTAATTTGAGTGACAACTCACTTGAACAACCATGACATCCCTGTAGCAAGCTGTATGTCGAGTCAGTAGCTAACGTTCTTTACTACTCATGAAGAACCATCGTTTCAGAAATACATCTTAAATCCTTATATCAGGTGCATGTACACAACCTTAAAATGTCACGTTGTTGCAGGAGCAGCGGTGTCTTACTGGTGATCCCCCTGATCCCTCTGGGTAGTCTTGCATTTAATCTCTCTTCCCCTCCACTGGTCATCTTGCCAGGAGCCAGCATGACATCAACAGCCAGAAAAGTCTGGAGGACTCGTCGCGGGACGAGCAAGCCTTCCTGCAGCGCCACTACCCCTCGCTTGCCTCCCGTTGTGGCTCCCGCTATCTGGCTAAAACTCTCAGTAGGCTGCTCATGCACCACATCAGGGACTGCCTGCCGGAGCTTAAGACCCGGGTCACCGTGCTGAGCGCCCAGTACCAGGCTCAGCTCAGCAGCTACGGCCAGCCGGTAGAGGACCACAGCGCCACCCTGCTGCAGATCGTCACTAAGTTCGCCAGTGATTACTGCAGCACAATAGAGGGCACAGCCAGACACATCCAGACTTCAGAGCTGTGAGTTCCACTGAGCCACATCTTTCCTTATGTGGTATGGTCATGATTGAATTTCACTGTTCATTTTTGATAACTTAATTTCATTTTATTTTTCTTTGTTGTGTTAATAATAAATTGTCTGTCATCTCACAGCATTTTATGAGGTTGTTACTATTTAATATTGATGGTGGTAGAGTTCACAGTATTACTTATTTGTTAGTGTATTTTTTCATCTTGGTAATATTCTCATTGCAATTGTAAATTGAAGTAGCCTATTACCGTATTGGCATTTCATATCTTGGCAGCCAGCTCCATTTCCACAGCTCTCTCATACCATTAGTCATAATTCATGTAAATATGTTGGGAGCAAATATTGACCCTTTTTGGTTGACTGCATTCCATTTTAACGTTAGCGACACTGCAGAGATGCTGCAATTCACTGAGAAACGTTTTTAGAAAGCTACTGCTGAATCTGTCTTTTTCTCTAGCTGTGGGGGAGCTCGGATCTGCTACATATTCCATGAGACCTTTGGTCGCACTTTGCAGTCTATCGACCCCCTGGGTGGTTTGACCGAGCTTGACATCCTTACAGCCATACGGAATGCTACGGTAATGCTTTCATCTCTTCCTCCTGCTTTTTACCTGCAATGTGATCAGAAGAGCCGCAGTTGAAGTGTGTGTGTGTTTGTGTGTGTGTGTGTGTGTGTGTGTGTGTGTGTGTGTGTGTGTGTGTGTGTGTGTGTGTGAGAGAGAGAGAGAGAGAATTAATGAATGGTGACAATTTAGGATATTGTTAGCCGTAGTCTTCTCTTTGTTTTCTGTCACATTGTAGTCATAACATACAGTTTTAGTTTTGTAGAGGCTCAGGGAACAGATACCGTGACAGATACTATACAGTGTGCTTAATCTCTATAAAGGAAAAAAAGTCAACAACATGCTTTATTAAAAGGAATGCCTCTATTGTGGAGTCACTCTTTAGCTGATGAAAATGCCAGACTTTACTAGTCCTTTTTTATTGTTTCAATTTCATGCTGTTTAGTTTTGTCTTTTTTTGGTCAGGTGAAAAAAGATTATTGACCAGCATTTTTGTCATAATTTTTGTGTGCGTGTGTGTGTATGTATGTGTGTGTGTGTGTGCGTGTGCGCGCGCGCATGTGTGTGTATGTGTGTGTATTGCTCTGCAGGGCCCGCGGCCAGCTCTCTTTGTGCCAGAGGTGTCATTTGAGCTGCTGGTGAAGAGGCAGATCAAGAGGCTGGAGGAGCCCAGTCTGCGCTGTGTTGAGCTGGTCCACGAGGAGCTGCAGAGGATCATACAGCACTGCTCCTCCTATAGCACACAGGTGGGATAGGAGACGCTGAAGCATCTGAAAGGGATGTTTGACTTTTCCTAGACCATGTTGAATTTTCTGCAGTACACCTCCATCTCTCCACCTCCACCTCAGTATCTCCACCTCCACAAGTCAGCTAAGGATCTCTGCTGTCCCTGTTGTCTGCTCTCAACACTGCCAACATTCTCAGTTGTTAGACTCCTAATTCAATTCAATTCATTTTGAGGCTCTAGTCTAAATATCTGTATTTTTCTTATGCAGTATGTGTAATTGTATTTGAGGTGTAGTTCTGCTCCAACTGTCATCTGCAGTAGAATTTCTGCCCTGTGGTGGCACACACAAACTTACAGCAAATTCTGACAGGATCTCCCTTTATTTCCTAAGGGTAATACACTGCAAAGAAACGTCACATGGCCAAACAAATAAATACCTTTAAGACAAATTATTTGTTTCATTGAAATCTGCGGAGAGTTTGTTAGATGGAGGTAAACTGCTGAACTAAACATTCTGTTTAATGTAATAAACTTTAATAAACGTTCTGCTAAAGTGAAATGTCAATTTAAAAGAATGGTCAGGGTTGTTAGAACCTATTGGACCTACTGATCAATAATCAAGCCCCCTCTTATGACATTCAAAACACCACAAACTCACACACCAGAGTTTTTGTTCCTGAGAAATCGGCAATAACTTCCAGTAAGCATTTGTCAAGAATGCTTGTGCAAGTCAATGGGTTATGAAATCAGTACTCTGCATACAAGTCCTTCAAAACAGTTCTATTACTTAATCTTGCTATGTCAATAGCTATGGAAGCATATGGAATGGCTCACATGCAAATCTGAGAGAAATGGCTTCATACACCATTGACTTCCACAAGCTTTGCTGACAAATGCTAACAGGCGGCTGGTGCCAATTTCTCCACAACAAAATTTCTAGTGTGAAAACATTTTCAACATCAAAAGAAGGGACTTGATTCATGCTCAATAGGATAGACATAAAAAAATTCTTAACCTTTCCTTTAAAAACACTTTTTTAATCTTGTCTTGTCATTGATTAATTTATTCTGTGTTGAAATAAATAATAAATAAATAATAAACAAAATGATTTGTGTTTGCAAGGAGCTTCTGCGTTTCCCCAAGCTGCACGACTCCATCGTGGAGGTTGTGACTGGATTACTGAGGAAGCGTCTACCAATTACTAATGAGATGGTAAGATGGATAGATGAACCCATATCCCAATTCTAGTATCTCCCTGACATGGTAGTGGGGCCTTTGGGGTATAACATGGGTTTGAATTGCCTTGTTGTCACGATGTTAAAACAGTATTAATTACCCTGCTCTTTTTTCAGGTCCACAATTTAGTAGCAATAGAGCTGGCTTACATCAACACAAAGCATCCCGACTTCACTGATGCTGCACAGGTCTCAGCCTCTGTCAACAGTCAGCAGGTATTTATTTCCCCCTTCAAACATCTCTCAAGTTTATCGTGCATGCAATTTCGCTGATCAGAATGTTGCTCATTTTGCAAAGCTCCGTCACGTACGCTCCATGTGCGAGTGTTGCAGTCCTTTTCTACAAGCTGAGAGCCTCAAACAAAATTGCTTTGACCTGCTGACTTGCTGTGTCCTCCACCCTGTCAGGCAGAATCTCTTGATGGAGGGAAACGCTGGAAGAATGAGAGGGCAGTAGAGGAGAAGGCACCTGCAGCAGCCTTCAGCAGCCCCAGTAAAGGCCAGGCCGTTAACCTCCTAGACACAGTGAGTAGTGGGATAAGTAGTGGAACTGAGCACTTGGTGAATCCACTGAAGGCTGCTGCGATGTTCTTTCTGCCCTATCTGCCAGGCGGTGCCCGTGTCCCGCAAGCTGAGTGCCAGGGAGCAGAGAGACTGTGAAGTCATCCAGCGGCTCATCAAGTGCTACTTCCTCATCGTCCGCAAAAGCATCCAGGACAGGTCAGCTAAAACAGGTCCAGGACCCCGGGGGGGGGGGGGGCATCTTCCCATTTAATGGTAAGGTCAGTGGATGGTATTCACCCTGATGTTCACACATGGCTTTTGGTGTCTGTGTATCGACAGTGTGCCAAAGACAGTGATGCACTTCCTAGTGAACTTTGTGAAGGAGCGTCTGCAGAGTGAACTGGTGGGCCAGCTTTACAAACAGCCCCTGCTAGAAGACCTGCTCATTGAGTCACAAGACACGGCACTGCAGAGAACTGAGGTCGCCCAGATGCTTGAGGTACTTGTGGCCGATTGCCTTTTTTTCCTATAAATACGTTCTGAAAATCATGAAAAGCAATGTTTTTATTCTTCCATTTCCTGTCTCAATGCCTGTATTTACTCCCTCTCTCTCCTTCCCTTTGTCCCTTTCTCAGGCCCTCCAAAAAGCCAATAACATAATCTCAGAGATCCGGGAGACTCATCTGTGGTAGCCAGAGTAGATTGAACGGGTCACATCTCATAGCACAGCTCTTGACAGTGTGAGAGAGTGTATGTGAGTCTGCAGTCAAGAGTGTGTGTGTGTATATGGCAGTACCGACATTCTCTCACGGACCGATGACCATAACACATCTAGATATCTCTTGTCTTGTCAGCTGCTGTCCTGACTAGGGGACTGGGACACCCCTCGTGTCTCACTGTGGACACTGCATAGTGATGGAGACCAACAACACACTCAGGCAGGGCTTTACCATCGTTGAGTTGGCTGAAATGTGAAAGAGCGAGCCATGAACAAGAAGCATGTGGATCATTGTTCCTCACTATATTGGGTTGTAAGATTGGTGCCGTAAATGTAAGTTACAATATGGAGAACTGAGCTTGTTCTATGAATCAATCATGGCATAAGTTGTGCTCGTACAATTTTATTTGTTTCCACTGATTGGGCATCTGTCTGGATGAACGAATACAATCTCTCGGAGTCCGTGTGGCAGGTGCTAAAAGTACTTCAGTGTATATGTTTTCTGTTAGCGTAAGACTTAAACCGGTTTATCTCCCACATTGCAGCAATATTCTGGTTGTCTAGAGATGATAACTGAAAATCCAACTCAATAGATACTGACTGCAATGTCAGATTGAAAAACGATCATGGAAAGTTGCAGCTGACACAGGAGTGCAGACTTGTCTCTCTGCCACTGTAATAACAACATATCAGGTTTTATTACATTTTAAGTGTCGTGTTTACATATCGTTCCATGTGTTTTACCCTTGCACTGTTTTTACAGATTAGTGTCATGTCATAATCAAGGTAACCTAATGTTCACATTATAGAGATTCCTAAGGCTTCTGTAAAGTTTCTAGGAGGCTCTCCCTGCTCTGCACTGGTAGACAGCTGAGTGTTGGTACACAATAAAAACATAACAGATACCGTGTCGTGTATACATGTACATATAGGTCAACAAACTTGTCAGGAGATGTACTCCGCACAGGATGTTACTGCAACATTCTGAGGCACTGTCTCTAGAGAGATAAGTATGACGTCTCCATCCAGAAGGTGAGCTTACCGTGTACTGCAGCTGTCTGCGAGTTATTTGAGCAACCCATTGGCATATCTGTACTGTGTCTAAGGCAGAGACAGGAGCTTGTTACCCTGCATGGATCCTCTCCAACCACATCACATTTCTGCTCCACAACTGAGAGAGCAACCATAGTTTTTGGTTGGACTATACTGTAGTTGCTTTTCATCCCTATGTGAATTATATCCTTGTTATAACTTCAGTAGGCTTTGGCCATTTAATTGCAAGCCAATAACCATTGAATTGTGTAATTGCTTGCCATGTTTGACAAATGAGTCAT
The DNA here is from genome assembly GCA_900302295.1 of Parasudis fraserbrunneri. Lineage (NCBI taxonomy): Eukaryota > Metazoa > Chordata > Actinopteri > Aulopiformes > Chlorophthalmidae > Parasudis > Parasudis fraserbrunneri. Next base: position 11,109 of record OMKL01136456.1, read on the forward strand.
CCCGTCCCATGTATTAATTACTTAGGAAGTTGCTTACCTTCAATACATTCCCCAAGTGCAGAGGCTATTTATTAGGTGTGATTTCGTACTCAGAGCCCAACAACACAGAAAATGACATTCCTCAGTGATCATGTGTCAGAAAGACATGCCTTAATGTGACCATCCACCAATAACACTGACCTTTGTTTGATCAGAGAAAGAGAGAGAGAGCTCAGTGTATAGTCGGTCTATCTCTTTGAATGCGGTGTGTGTGTGTGTGTGTGTAAAGTATGCATGTGTTGATTTTATGAATGAAAAGAGTGGTGGGTGTCAATATTTTTGCATTATTTAAATGTATATTCTGTTTCTTTGTCAACTGCCTGGAAGTTCTTGCCTGCCAATATTTGTGATAAATGTTTACTGAATGAGGTCTGTCTGGATGAGAGAGTAACTCATTAAACCCCTGATACTGACACTGTATTTTGTCTGTGGGTTTCTTTTAAGAGAATGCAATAACCCTGACAATTGATCAATATGATAAGATCCTATGATTCATTCTGATTCTCCTCCATAAAGCCGTGGCACTGTGGTATGACTCACCTTGCTCCATTTTCCCTTTATCGATCCGATGGGATTGAAATAGTCTGTTAGTCAGATGAGATCTGTCACAACTGGCCCACCAGGATGAAGATGAAGTGTCCAGTGTGGTACCGAGACAGATTGACTTAGGGTGACACACAGCACCGCAGTCTCAAACCCCCCATTTTCTTTTATTTTGCTTGGTCACTGGCTGTTGCCAGTGTTATTGAGACAGCCAGGGAGAATGTAAATGCCAGGCTTGTCTGAATGGCCGCCATTTATTTGATGGATTGTTAGGGTACCTTATTGTGTGAGTGAACTGAGGGGTATCCTAAAAAAAGCTAGATAAAGACTGATAAGTGATGTAATGGATTAATATGATTTGGAAGGGTATGCAACTGGAGGGTAATAACATTACAGGGTTACTTAATGTTAGATGAGAGTGAGCGAATGGAAGTACTCAAAACATACTTTTATGGGTATAAAGTGCCTCAGGTACCGTCAAAACTATTATTGCCAGAACAAAACGAACTAATTGGAAATTACTCACTGGAAGTCATACCCACTCTAGATGTATAGACCCTACCATATAATTTCATCAACCCAGTCCACTCAGGTTTCACCACAGACATTTGATCTCATAATGGAGTGACAGCTCAGTGAGTAACCAGATTGAACAGTTTCATTTGCTACAGCTTCAAAGCATTAGTGCTTGAAAATGAGTAGCTTAATATACTCCCCTATTCCAGGTGATTACATTCAATCACCCGCACTTTGTCTCCTGCTGAAGCCAGTTACTCCTGATTACCCTTCTAAAACACTCACCCTCCCACTAAGACCCGACCAGACCATACCAACCCAATCCTAATATAAGAGGGGTACTCAGCTATAGTCTCACAACATAATGCTTCATGTTGGTAACACATCATCTTCTGAATGAAGATATGACAGCTCCAGCCCAGAGTCTAGCTGATTTGTCATGTTATTCTAGGATTTCTCCCCCTCCACTGGGAGTATCTTTAAGATTCGGGCTCCGTTCCCCTCCCCATCACACTTGCGCTGGTGAGCCAGTCAGGAGAGGAGGCTGAACAAAGCCATGAGAGAAAGGAGCTGCTGGGGGAGTGAAAGAACTGACTCTGTCGCCTGGACAACCAGGCAGAAGGGAGGGAGGGAAGAGAGAAGGACCCGAGAGCATTAAAAGGAGTGGAAAACAACACATTATTAATTGCTGAGATTAGAGGTTTCCTGTGGAGAGGGGGTAAAAAAAAAAAGATTTTTGTTGAGATTCTTGTGCCTTCCCTCCCTTGGTTAATTATTTAACTGTGAGAATAAAGCAGAAATAACATTTATTCACACCAGGTCAAGGTAGAGATGAAATTACAGAGCACAAGCCCGCCTCGTGTGAAGAAGACCCCATAGGGCTGAACGTTCCACCTGTCAACATTTCAACTCATCTGGCTCAGGTAAGACTCCTCTCTCTTTGTATGAACATGGTTTTGATTGAGATGTACTATTATGGATGATTTAATAATGAATGAATGAATTAATGAATCAATCAATCAATCATCTAGCTACTCCAACCCAGTTAAATATGCAGTTATCCACAAGAAAGTCAAAGAGTCGGTTTAACAAATAAATAAAAGGCCACCCATAGGGAGGACTGGTGCTATACATTAAATTAACTCTTGGGTAGATACGTTTTAAGAATCATGCTCTAATGTGCACATGTGATTCTTTTGTTGATAAATTGACGTTCTAACATGGTACTAAATATCCTCAGGATCCTTCACATATATAACAATAGTATGGAGAGCTGTTTTTGTCCTTTCTTTAATTTTGCTATGCCTGCATCACAGTTATCAAACAAAATACTTTCTTCACAGGAAAAAATGGATCATGGGATTTTTGACCAGGATTCTCTGAAAGACTGTATGTATGTACAATAGAGGCATCAACCCCTATAGATATACAGCTCAGTGCTCATACATAAGCAATATCTTCCTAAGCACTAGGCTGCAATTAATGTCCCTTTTAATGAGGTTGTATGCTCTGTGAGTTTACACCAGGCTGAATGTGTGGGGCAAGAGACAGCATGTGATATTCATATTGGATGAGATGAAGGAGAGATGAAACTGGGGGGGCTGGGGGGGCTATTTTTAGCTGTTGACAGTAAGGAAGGTTAAGAATTTACCACCTTTGTAGACACACACACACACACACACACACACACACACAGAGAGAGAGGCATAAAGATATAGACTGAAAACAGAGTGAGAAACATGTCAGTTGATTTTCAGAGCATTCAAGGCATGCTCTGATAGTTTAGTTTCACCTTTACAGATTGAGATTGCCACTTGGCACAGAGCAGCACAGAAAAACACAATTCAACAACAATGCATTGATGCAACTGCCAACTGTACTGCTAACAAGCAGGGAGTGGCATCTGAGTGGCACCCTTTGCACAACTGGCAACAGAACCACTTGCACCAAAAGTTCCCAAGTGAAATGATAGTTGGAAGCAGAAAAGATTGCCCCCCACACAGATGAAGACCCTAATCCAATTGTTTCCTGGAAGTGCAATTTTCTCTTTGAAACAGTTTGCCTTATATTATTTATAGAAGAGCAAATGCATACATCAACCCCATCAAATAAATGTTGCTATCGTGATTCCTTTGAGACTAGTACAATACTTCAGTTCTCAGTTTTTGGCCAGCCACTGTGAGGACACCGGTGCACTTTTAAGAAAAATTAAATTAGCATGAGACTCAACCAGATGGGAGACTTTTAAGTGCTTTTAAGCCCATATACACAGATAGCCTTATACTTATAAGCAATATAATTCAGCCTTTCCTGAATTACATTCTATTTTTACACCATACCTGCAAGCGGTTTTCAAATTATCTATCTGCTCCTGAGCATTGAGAAGTAATGGCAACTGTGAATGACTTTGGCACCTTGTAAACACATTTTCTCATTCTCAGCTCTACGCTGAATGAATTACTGTGCAGTCGCGCTCCTCTCATAATTAATGTACATTAGATAGAGTGTGTAGCTGACAGTGAGGAGGGGTCAGATTCATCAACAAAAGAAAAAAGCGATAATGTCCCTGGAACCCGCCAGAGGGAGATTACAGTAGTCTTGAGCTGCATCGCAGCAGAGATCTCTCAAAAACCTCCGCCATACACCTTCAGGCTCTCTGTAGCGAGGTACTCAGACAACGGACCGTTAACATGAAATACACAGCCCCCCCCCCACGTAGCACTGAGTCTGCATAACTGTCTTTTTATGAGTAGGGTTTCAAGTGTCCTCACTGCTTCCCTACATTCCGATACAGAAACAAACGTAGCTTGAGAGTTATGGAAATGTGCAAACAAACATCCCCCTCAATTAGATTTCCACGCATTGTTTCAGTCGCAGATGTTGATAGATTATTACTGGTTTGAGGGTGACAGCTGAGAGGTGGGAACGCACCAGTAATCTTCTCATTCTGTTGTTTCTTCTCCTTTCCTTTCTTTCCATTCTTTCCTCCCTGCTTTATACCTCCATCCTCTTGCTCCCTCTTCTTTTTCCTTTCCTCTCTGTTTTCTCCTTGTACCTCCAATCCTCTCCCTCTCTCTTCCTCCCTTATATTGTCTGCCCTATCTGCTTGCTTCTCATACCCTCTCCCTCCCTTCTCTTGATGAATGCCTCCTGTTCCTAATGAATTTGTCCTCTGAAGGAATGAAAGGTAGTACATGTTCACAGTGTGTGGGCAGATGTTGGTCCACTGCTCTCTCACTAAAGATGTCTTTGTGTCCTTGTCTGGCCTGCAGAGTGGCACATCCCTGAATAAACACATTTCCATGCAAATGAAAATATGGTTTGGTTAAAGGCCCATCTGCCGCGGAGAATATGCACCACAGAGCTCCACATCCTCCCCAATCCCCATGATGTATTATCATTTTGCTTATCTTGATCGCTGGTCATGGCTGGCAGGGTTGCTTATTACTTAGATTAAAATGAGTATCAACCCTAAGACAGAATTTGTATTGCAGGTATTTTATGTCTATTATCTTGGACAGTTCAGTCCAGAGTTATGAACATGGACAACCTCTCTCAAAAATAGAAAGGAGAATGAAGTCTGACTTTATGGTCTTGATGATAGAACCCAGGGTGATTTTATGGGTACATTTTCTGGTTCATAACTCTCAGCACTAAAATGAAATAAAGGTTATCAGAATCAGAAATATTTCATTAATCCCCGAGGGGAAATTGGGTCATGTTGAGTTAAGTAGTAGTAATAATATATAATAATAATTTATATATATTTAGAATATAGAAATATAGAAAAATTATCAGAGAAATAGAAAATAAGAAAAATTACAAAGAAATACTACAATATATAACAGTGTTAATAATAATAGTAGTAATAATAATAATAATAATAATAATGCTGAGATATTCTAAAATAAACACCAGAGTATTGCACAGTTGAATTATTGCTCAATTGTTGTACTGTTAAGTCAGTCTTGCACAGATGAAAATATCGATTATAAATAAATAAATTATGAGTTATGAAGCTGCTGACAGGGGTGAATAAGTCCAAGGGCCATTGACTGACACTCTGAGGGAGGAGTTAAAAAGTTTGATGACCACAAGCAGGAATGACTCTGTGGTGCATCTCGGTGGAATGAGTCTTGCACTGAATGTACTACTGTGCTTGACCAGCACGTCATGGAGTGGGTGGGAGACATTGTCCAAGATGACACATAACTTGGACAGCATCCTCCTCTCTGACACCGCTGCTAGAGATTGCAGCTCCACCCCCACAACGTCACTGGCCTTGCGGATCAGTTTATTGAGTCTGTTGTCGTCCGCTAACCTCAACCTGCTGCCCCAGCACACAACAGCAAACAGGAGAGCACTGGCCACCACAGACTCGTAGAACATCCTCAGCATTGTCCGGCAGATGTTGGAAGAACCTCACCCTCCTCAGAAAATAGAGACGGCTTTGGACCTTCTTGTAGAGGGCGTCAGTGTTCTTAGCCCTGCTTTTATTATTCTGATGTAAGAGCACAAATAAGTCTCATGGAGTCGTGGCAGCTATTGATGACACCACACATTACAGCCATTATCCTTGGTTTCTATAGGTCTGGGAGAAAATTACTCATATTCATAACTATTGATTGAACTGTCAAAGATCATAGCAATATGAATTAGGCTTTATAATGGATTTTTATTCTAACAATGGATCTGAGTGCAGCCAGCTTTTCAGAGTCACAAATATTCAAGAATGACAGTGTCACCTGACTGACCTTAGAGCTCCATTCCAAGAAAGTAGATGACTTGCCAATTTGCAGTTAGCAAGCCCGCTGCCACTTGAAAGCTAAATCTCTGCAGTATCCCGAGTGCAGTGGGGTGAAAAAAAAGCAGCAACCATAGTCTGACACCATCAGCCGGAGACTGTCAATCACAGGAGATAAACACCTCTTCTGTTCCACAACACTCTCTAATATCCCACTCCTCTTTCCTCTTGTCAGTAATTAGACAAGGGAGGTGATTTAATTTGCTGTAGCTCAGACAGTCTTATGTTGACTGCTGATATGAAGGGAGAAATCACCAAGCAGTCTTTGGGTGATATTGGTTTGCACACGCTGACAGAGACTCAGTGAGAAGAATTGAATTACAGCTCTTACCCTGTCCTAGCTCCATGCCCTTGTGATCAGCATCTTAATCCAGGGCTCAGCCAAGCTGTCTCAATTTTAGCCCATCGATAAAAGGTTTGCCCTCCCAAATTTTCCCCTTGACTCCTTTGAGTTGACAGTAAGACCTCTGTCACCAACTGTGTAAAGACAGATTTGTTGGCCATGCCTTTGCTTGCTTGCATTGCAAATTACCTGGACCTCTTTTCTGATTACTGTGCCAATCACAGCTGGTTTGTGCATCTGGGTCTTGCCTATGTTCTCTGTGACAGGTGCCAATATGGACCTGGAGGACGAGCCATTGCTATTTCACACCAGCTGGGGAGGGGAGGAGGAGGAAGTGGAGCAGGAGGAAGAGGACGCCGCTCCACATGCAGCAGGAGGGAGGTGCCTCTCTGGGGACATTGGAGTGTGTAGGGTGTGGAGGGCAGTGGGATATGTCTACACACAGCCCTGGGCCAGTGGAGTGCTTCTAGGGATGGGTGTCTTACTACCCTGCGCCCTGTCTGCCTACATGTTCCTTTACTGCCCCCCACTGGACATAGACCTCTCCTACAGCGCCTTTGAGGTTCACAGTCACTTCTCTGCAGAGCGATTTGATGCCCTCACTATTGCCATAAAGACCCAGCTGGGCTCATGGGACAGGCGCAGACGTGACTTGGAAGACAGTGAGTCCACTGCCCTCCGAGATCTTCTGCTGGAGAGGCTGGGTAGACAGAGAGATGGAATATTCAAAAAGACAGATGAAAAGGGTGTGATGAATAGCACTTCTCCTCAAAACAACCCCTCACAAAGAGTGGCGCGTCAAAAGAGAGATGTTTCAACAAGCAATGATAAAAGGCCAGTGGGTGGTTTGAATCAACAGGAGATGAAGAGGAACAAGATGACAGGATGGGATGGAAACGCCACTGCGTCTCCCATTAGGCGGCGCAGGTTTGCTCCAAATTACTCCTACTTGCAGAGCCAGGCCTTGTGGAGGATTGAGCTGGTGTTCGTCGCTCAAGGCGAGGGCGATCGCAACATATTCACCCCAGAGCGTCTGCAGACCATTCACCATGTGGAGCGCCTGCTCATGCAACGCCCTGAGTTCCATCAGTTCTGCTGGAAGCCCCTGGAGGTGTTGAGGGACCTGCCTCTGGGACCCTCCTACTGCTCTCCACCCAGCTCTCTCCTGTCTTACCTCTTCCCCAGCGAAAGAGGAGGGAAGATCTACTATGATGGCATGGGTCCTGACCTGGCTGACATTCATGGTGAGCTTGTAGGAGGGAAAGTGGGGGATATACAGTTGTAGTTGTACAAGTTGTACATTATCCAACCTCAAAGCAGTGTTCTCCTGACAGTGATGGTTTTGGGGTTGTCTGCTTTTTCAAGGTGCCCTGAGCCTGGCCATCACTCATCCACAGTTCTACTGGTATGTGGATGAGAGCCTCTCCCCCGAGCGTCTCTCCTCCTCTCTCCTGCGCAGTGAGATCCATTTTGGAGCTCCCCTGCCCTCCTACTACTCCCTCCAGGACCGAGCTGAAGAGCAGAGGAGTCGCTTCAAAAACTTTGTGGTTCAGTACGCTGATATCCTGGCCAAGCAGTCCACCAGGTAGATAATAGTCAATCATTTGCTAAATTATTGTAACCGAGGGTATTGAAAGTGTGTAGAAAGTGTTACAGTATATAAAGTGTGTAATTGTTGTTGATCATCATCATCGTCATCATCATCTTTTTTCATGTCTGATTTTCCCGCCTTTTTTTCTTGTCATACTCTCTACGACTGAATATCACAGTATGTGTTGCTCTTGTCTCAGCCAGGTGAAGGTGCTGTATGGGGGAACTGAGCTGTTTGACGACGAGGTGAGACATACCTTTCATAGAGACATGACGCTGGCCATCATCAGCGGAGGCTGCATCACCGCGTTGGTGTACGTCCTCACCTCGTTCTCCGGTACAGTATGACCTCATCCCATTCACACACCCTCTCACCTGCACCCGCTGTATATCACTGCTGCTGGGTCACAAGAACCATGTATCTCCAAGAATTCTTTTTCTTTTTCTTTTTTTTTCAGTTGATGATCATGCAATTCTGAAATTATGGATTGATTTTAAATGGGTTTCAGGGTTCTCATAGGGTGATATTTATTCAACACAAAGAAGACCTTGTAGATTTTCAACTCAAGTAAGAAGATTTTAAATGACAAGTGACAAGAAATATGCATGTATTTTCTGAACTCACTCTATTTGAGGTAGTCTGGTCTGTTAATCTATTCAAAGTAATCAGTTGATATAACACATATTGTTCTAATCTCCTTTTATATCTTTGTCTCTACAGTGTTTCTGACTTTCTTTGGTCTGGCTAGCATCGGACTAAGCTGCCTGATGGCTCTCTTCTTGTACCATGTTGTCTTTGGTGTGAGGTACCTGGGCATTCTCAATGGAGTGGCAGCCTTCGTTATCATTGGCATTGGTAACTGAAAAAGCTCTGAAAAGATATGCAATAACTACCCTATTGTGACAAGGCAGCCTACATATTGTACTCTGTGTTTAGGGTATTTACCATAACTCTTTTGTTCTCTCCCTCATGCCCAGGTGTGGACGATGTGTTTGTGTTCATCAATACTTTCAGACAGGCATCTCATCTGCCTCATCCAGAGCAGAGAGTGGTCTACACAATTAAAACTGCCGGCCGTGCCACATTCCTCACCTCCTTCACCACCGCAGCTGCCTATGCTGCCAATACATTCTCTCAGGTATTCACCGCACAGACACATTATGCCACAGCTAATGTGATTTAGAGGTGTTGTAGTACAGCCTTCTCTTGTGATTGAATAGAAAAAATGAAAAAAAAACTTTCAGCAGAGAGCAATTTTCATGTGACAAGCTCAAATTGAATGCCTCAAGGTCATTTACTCTTTGCCTCTTTTAACTGCCAATTAGATTCCAGCCGTGCATGACTTTGGCCTATTCATGGCCCTCATCGTCAGCTGCTGCTGGCTTTGGGTATCCGTCCTCATGCCCGCTGCCCTGTGTATCTGGACCCAGTGTATAGAGACCCATGAAAATGCCTGGTTGCAATGGTGAGACATTATTCCCCTTACTGTTGTTTGAGGTGTGTTATTTGAGCCATCTCTCAGTCCGACCTGCCTCTTCTCCACTCAAGGTGGAAGTCATTTGCTGGCCTGTCAGTGAGCCCCGTTCCATTGTCAGATGAGGATGATGATGTGGCTCTGTTGTCAGTGGAACTGGTGCCAGGTGAGATTATTATCTCCCCAGTGCTGAATGAGTGACGGGAGGAAGAATGGGAGACAGAATGAGTAAAATCTTGGTGTCCAGGCAGGCGCCACTGAACCCTTCTCTTTGACTCTCACAAAGGCTCCTGTGACACAGATGGAGATGCGGCCATTCTATCCCTGTCTGTGGAGACACCTCTCCCCCCCTCAGGGCAGCAGAGTGTGGGTGTGGTTAGCACAAACCTCCAGTGGGCCCTGAAGAACTTGGTGGCAGAGCCAGCCGTGCAGAGACGCAAAGCTATTCTAGGTAAGAGTTTCACTTTAGTAGAACTTGTAAAAAGAAATCAGCAGTCTTACCTCTATCTGAAGTCATCTACAGTAAACTAGTGACCACTGCTGTCCCTGTCGTCCACTGTCAACACCACCATTCCTCCCAGGTGTCAGGCTCCTCATTCAAAAACAAAACAAAAAAACAAGTAGCCTACCTTTGACTGAAAATATATTACACAGAATAATATTGCTGTATTGTTTGTTCATAATTCAGAAGTATATTTAGACTAAGAATTAATGGAAGTGAATGAGAAGCCTGACACCTGGGAGGAATGGTGGTATTGACAGCGGATGACAGGGACAGTAGTGGTCGCTACCTTATTTGTAGATGACTTTAGATAAGGTAAGACTGCTGATTTTTGACAAGTTCTACTAAAGTGAAATATCCCTTTAAGCTCAATTACACCCAAGCCATTCCCACACAGAATTAGAAGATCAGGGTGAAAATCCCACATCTTGGTTTTCTCACAGAATGTCTTCCATAGCATCCTGATGTAGAAATACTTACAATGCAAATGAGACACTTGCCTATGAACCCTAAAGGGCATTCGGGCTGTCTGCTTGAGACAGAAGCAGCACGCCTCATAAAATATTCACTCATCCCTTTCAAGAGTGATTGTAATTGATCTGTCCGTACTTGCCCCTCCTCAGTCCCTCCGCTCCCATCACATCCTCCTCTCTGTCATTGTATATCATTGTCTTTGTCCTCAGGTGTCTACCTTCTAGTTCTGCTTTTATCCGCCGGCTGCTGCTGTCTCCTGAGACCTGCCACCCACGCCCCTCTCCTGTTCCGCCCAGACACCAACCTCCAGAGTCTACTGGCATTGAGAAACAATCTCAGCAGCCAAGGCATCTCCTGCCCCATGTGCTCTGGTGAGACCTATGTAATTGCACTCTTTGGGTGAGACCTATACTAGACTTTAAATGTCAGGGATGGAAAGTCATTTCCCAGTCCACTTTAGGCCAAACCAAACTCATATCTGCAATCATGTTCTCATGTGTTATGTCCTGCAGGTGTGTTTATGGAGAAACCCCACTCTTTGTACAGTCCTGCCCACACAACATCATCAGGACTGAGGTTTTTCCCCCACCAGCCTGCCCAGAGTACTGCAAACTCGACTCTTCCTCAGAACCTCGGAAAAACGAGTTCCATCTCTAATGCTACAGGTAAAGGATTCCACAGATATTTTTGGGGCAGCATTTGAAAGCATTAATTTGGAACACCAAGCATACTGTTGATTTTACTTTAGGGCCTTTGCTGACGGTATACATCTCCAAGTTGGATCTAGGAGCTTCTACCACCCTTTATCGCTTCTCCCTTAATGCCAGCATTCCTATACCATGGAAACCACTCAGCACTAGCCATGGAGATGTGCTGTCCTTCCAGGTTCGCAAAAAACCCACATTAGATTCAAAATAACTCTTGATATCCCATAATTCCCTATTGTAATACCACATGACACCTCACTGTGATATGAGACAATACATCCGTCTAACCACTTTATGACCAATCTTGTTTTTTGTTTGTTTTTTCTGAATAGGCTTATAATCAACCTCACGGCAACTACAGCACCCGCATGACGGTGTGCGTTTCCCATGTGCACCGGCCCTTCCCCAGCTGGATGATCACCTCCCGTGTGTGCGAGCCCCGCCACGGATGGGTGTCAGAGTTCTCCTTCTATGTGGCATCATCTCCGCAGCAGCACAGCAGGTGAGAGGAGAGATGAGAGATCAAGAGAGTAGAAAATAAATTAGTCAGCCTGTGACTTTTCTTTAATGAGGTTCTGTCTCTAACACTCAGGAGGCTGTTCTTCTCCCAGCACCATCTGAGCCCTCATCCCAGCAGGGTGTGCGTCACACCACCTGGCTGTGAGTTCAGCTCAGGGCCTGATGGACCTACACACGGCACCTTTTACACTCCTCTCCCTGGTGGTAGGCAAGAACCAACATCACAAAGCCAAAAATATATATAGAATTCAATTGAAAGTTACTGAACAGCTTGCATGTGCAATGTTGGCTACCATTGCAGGTATGTGTGCTGTAAACGTCTGTTCATGAGTGCAGACAAAGAGACTCTTTTCTATGTGTATCCTTTTTCAAAGATTCCGCATTGCCACCCAAAACCAAACCTTTGTCCAAAACCTTTGGCTTCAACCCCTGCAGCAGTGGTATGTGTGGTCGGCCAGCGGTGCGTCCTCTAGTCGACACCGGGGCTATGGTGTTTGTGGTGTTTGGAATCCTGGGGGTCAACCGAACCCAACGACTGGACAACCATGTCATTGGAGATATGGTGAGTGGCACCTTTGTCAGTACAACACCAAAACATCAATACAATAATGCATAACCTGATGTTTGATCATTTCTTACTGGTATTGATCTGCTCTGTAATTCTCTCCAAAGGGCAGCGTTATATTGGATCCAGATTTTGATATTTTCCAGGAAATGGGGCATCTTTGCAAAATCTGTAAAGCCATTAGTGCAAATAAACAACTTGTGAAGCCAGGAGGAGCCCAGTGTCTACCCTCAGGTAACACTCATTTAAAAAACAAAACAAAAAGCAAGGACAACTTCTGATTGCAAAATGTGTCTCTAAGCTATGTCTATCTCTACTCTCTGAACATGCCTCTAAGGCTAAGCTATGTCTACCTCTACTCTCTCTGAACATGTCTCTGAGCTATATCTACCTCTGCTCTCTCTGACCATGTCTCTGAGCTATGTCTACCTCTACTATCTCTGAACATGTCTCTAAGCTATGTCTACTTCTACTCTTCTCAGGCAACAAATTGTCCTCTATTATGCCTCTGCTTCACCCTGAGTGCCATTCTCTCCCTGAGCCCAACCTCCTGCCAGGCCAGCTGTCCCATGGAGTGGTGGGGATGCATGGAGGCAGAGTTCGTTGGCTGTCTATGGCCTTCGAGTCTGTGAGTATCTCTGTTGTTAAATCGATACATGATCATCATGCCGGTACAGTACATCACAGATTTATACCTTGCAAAGTCAAGAGTAAGTGTGCTGTTCCATCTCTCCATTTCCAAGACCACGTACAAGGGGAAATCCTCTTTCCAGACCCACTCAGACTTCCTTCAATGGGAGACCTTCATCCAGGAGCAACTCGCTGCCCTCCCAGCATCCTCTGCTCTGCAGCGGGGCTTCCAGACCTGTGAGCACTGGAAGCAGATCTTCATGGAAATTATAGGCAAGTCAAGAGTGACAGGTGTGTCAAACCAACATCATTATGCATTATATATTGAATGGTTTTGAGAATATTCCTCCCTTTCATGTACATAGGTGTGGAGAGTGCCCTCTGGAGTCTGCTGCTGTCTCTGGCCATCTGTGTGGCAGCTGTGTCTGTATTTACTGCCCATCCACTCCTGCTGCTGCCTATACTCCTAACCATCCTGGGTAAGACCACCTGAGAGACCACTGGTTAAACTCTATGTTCAAGGTTAGACAAAAGTCTATAATAGCTGATCAAATTGCACTGAAGACAACTTTTTTTCTGTATTGTGTGTGGGGTGGGATAGTGAGAAAGTAATTGTGAGCTCTTGGATCTTTTACAGGTGTGATCTGTCTGGTGGTGGCAGTCATGTACATGCTGGGCTGGGAGATGGGAGCAGTGGAGGCCATCTCTCTGTCTATTCTGGTGGGGTCGTCAGTGGACTACTGCCTACACCTGGTAGAGGGATATCTGCTGGCTGGAGAGACTTTATCTTCCATGTCTGAACAGAGTTTGGTATGGATTCATTCTTTAGGTGGCTGTAGGCCAAAATGTTAATGTTGTTTTAGTAGCAGTTGTAGTTGCAATGCAAATTTGTCTTACAACTGTTACGCAACAATTGAAAGCAATTTGAAAAAATGTCCTCAGAGTATTTTCAGTTTACATAATCCTGTGTTGCAACCTGCCAATGACTCATTTTCAGGATGCAATAGGGAGAGAACTCTGCCAAGGCCAATGAATAATGAGAGGCTCATTCCATTAATCTGTATTGTTTTCAGGAGCTTACAGCCAAGAGACAGAGGCGGACCCTGGAGGCAGTGAACCATGTGGGCGTTGCCATAGTGTCCAGTGCTGTCACCACGGTGATCTCCACAGTCCCTCTCTTCTTCTGTGTCATTGTGCCTTTTGCCAAATTTGGCCAGATAGTGGCCATTAACACAGCCGTCTCCATCTTATTCACCTTGACTGTGACAGTGGCCATGTTGGCCAGCATGGCCCCTGCCTGCTTCACCAGGCCCCCCAGGGCTGTGCTAAAGGCCAGTCTGGCTGTCACTGTGACAGCAGCTTTGGGAGCTGCTCTTTGTTGGGCAGGAGGACAGCTGAGACCACTAGCCTGGCATACAATCACCATGTAAACACAGCTGTCACTCAACCATTGATGTCAAAACCAAGAGGCCCAGCTGTAAGCACTGTCTGCCTGGTCCAAATTCAGGTGGATTGTCAGATCACTACAATGATTGTGTACTTTACAGCACAGATATGTCTACGTATTTACTCTATAATTACATACAGTCATTACACTGTAATAAACTGTTGCACAGAATCAATGGAGTCCAATGCCAAGTATTAAGAAAAGTCTTGGTTCATCCTCTAAAGGCGGGGGAGCTGAGACCCGCCTTTACTCAGTTAAGGATCACTTGAAACATTTCCTTCTGTCAGATAGAGCCAGCAACCTAGAGATGATGACACACAGTCAGAGTGGTTATTGGGAAATGCTGGTTGAGTCACAGTTGTTCCGTCAGTGTAAGTTATTGGATTTTTAAGAGTCACTGACTGTTCTGTGACCCGCTGTTATCAACTACGTCCGAACTTTTGGCAGAAAACATGTTTCTGAATCATAATGGGCAAATAGCCAAAATAATCATATGACACACTTAACATGGCCCACTTTTTGTGTCTTCTTCGTTGTTGTACATTGGATATGAATCTTCAGAATTAAAAAAAAAAAAATTCTGTATGGGGTTGAAATAAGAGTATAAAGAAGGTGGTAAAAAAAGATGTTTAAAAAATATTTTATTCAAAAAAAGAAGACAACTCCTGCACACAAAGTATCACCTCTGCACTGATTTATTAAAGTAAATCGACGTTTCGGGCACAAGGACCTTTCTCAAGACACAATCATGAGAAAGGTCCTGTCGACTTCCCTTTAATAAATCAATGCAGAGGTGATATCATGTGTGTGAGAGTTGACTTCTTTCTTTGGATTTGGATCTTCAGGGGAATTGATTCCCTGCACCACAGGCGAGACAAAGCAAGTGGTGTGCGTGTTGCTATTCATCTTGTACTCGTAAAATATATTTTATACCATGTACATTTATATGTAGTGTGTGATGTAAATGTATTTATGCTGCTCTTACACATTTAGAAGTGTATCTACTATGCTGCCAACACACACTTGTTCTTAAGAGTTGTGTTCAAAGTCTCTTCTACAATACTGTACTATTTTCCGTCTCCTTTTTTGTGCATTTTTATCTAAAATTAAGACCCATTCAAACTGCTCATCCTAGTTGTCAGTTGAAACGACTGTATTCTTAGAACCAGAACCAATTGAAAGATATAACATCTCTTCCCAGCTTCTCAGGTGAGCCCACTACTTTGCCCTCAATAGTACTCGTTGCCACTTACTGTGACACACTCAGCTCCCTTCCTGCTCTCAGACATGTGGAGACGTTCTCTAGCACACACACACACACACACACACACACATATATCCAGCATGCCCTGCAGACAAGGTAAAGGCCATTTGTCAAACCATGTCGCATAATAACAGTTTGAGACAGAGAGAGTTACTCAGTTTCTCCAGGAGCAGTATGTTTTTGTTGTGTGTATTACTTAGAAATGTCAAGTAAAGCAGGTGCACAGAGCCTTGGGCTTATCTCATGCATGCTAGTGAAACCTCAGCGCTGTCCTTGCTTCACTCCTACTGTCTTCTGCTTTGTGGCACAGTGTAACAGGACCTGCCACAATTTCCTTACAGTCTCATTATTAATGGGAGAACTAGCTATTGACAGATCTCTTCTAGCGGTCAGTCAGTGATTCATATGACATGCATCAGAATTAATAAGAGCTAATTACTGACTGGGCTAACGATGCACCTAGCCTTGTGGAATGTTCTGTCAGGGGCTGGTCTGACTGCTCATTTTCACCGTGACATTGTATGAATAAATAAATGTCTGTGTGAATTACATCCCACCAGTTACAGTCTACATTCAATTATATAAAGCGGGGCTTCTTAAACATTGGGTCAGGACCCGGAATGGGTGGAGGGCCTGTCTTGCGTGGGTCCCCACTTGATAAGAGTACCAGTATGTTTTAATGTGACTGGGTCCCAGGGTGAGACTAGTTTACCCAGTCGGAGTCCCATGCAGGAAAAGTTGGGAGAACCCCTGATATAAAGGATTTGGATTGTGGCTTATGATGTGAACTCTACCGACACAATGTTTAATATGCATACTCCAAAACCTGTGACAGTGACTCATCAAAATAATAGCTCATATTATGTGCAGATCAAGAACTATGTAATGTGAAAACCCACTATGTAATCGAGTCATATAAAAATTACATTCATATATAATGAAGCTGTAATTCATGTCACTCATTCATGAATGTGTAATGAGGCAGGCTCATATATTTTGCATTCTTATGCTGTTGCAGAGCAGAACTGGTGCTTAGTTCAATCTGGGCAGTCTTGCTCAATAAAAGTATCACACCATTTATCATTTATGCTTCATGAAAAAGAGTAACAGTCTCATTGTGTGTGAGAGGATGTCGTGGGTAGATGAATATTGAAGTGAATATTTTCCACCTCCACTATTCTGAAATGACAAGCTTAACTTTAAATGGTGAAATGCAAACAGGTGAAAGCAAAGGATGGATATTTTTTCATTAGCGTTTTGCAGGGCTTTTGTGTGTGATGAGTTTCAGAGAAAATGAAGTCTTCATTGCTCCTTGAAGCTTTGCAATCACTGACCAATGTGCCTCAAGCTATTGAGGAGTAATCAGTCTAGTGGAAGCATTACTCCTCCACTACCAATCCTTGGGTCTCAGTCAGCCAGCACCGGCCACAATCACCTGCTGCAGTTCAAACAAAAGACTCAGGCTCAGGCTTACAGCACACTTAAGACACCAGTCACTCACTCTACTGTGCATGGCTGACATATCTGTGAGTTAGCTTATTGCATAAACACCCCAGTAATGGGAAATATTACCATTGATAATTCCAGGAACAAAAAGTCAACAAAAGATATTGCAGATTAGAATCATGTAACAGTATGAATGCCAATATCTGAAATAAATAGAGGAAAAGAATGAGTGAGCAACATAGTATATTCAACATAGCCAATAGCTATACAGTAAAAGGCAATTATAGAGCTAATTTCTACAGTGCCCTTCCACCTTTACATTATGCACAATGTTGCTATAACAATAAATACCCAGGCTCATTTGGTTCATGAGAAATACTTCATTGTACCATGAAAAGGCTTTTTCTCTGGAGAGAAAGTATATTACATCAAAACTGTCAACACTGAAACATAAGTCATATCTTTATTACCCCAGGTTACAGGGCACACACAATGTTCAAGTATGCCTGAGAAACTAAATGGAGCAATAAAAAAGGGGGGGGGAAGGAAAACAAAAAAGGGGAATAAAAGAGTTAAAATGCATTTTAAAAATAAGTGAACTGGCATTGCATTTCACAAAAATTCATAAGCTCATGATTTTGGAACAATTCACTGTAAAGTGCTAACTGGTTCGAGCTGAGAAAAGCACATGTTCCCTTTGAAAGATCACACACACATTACCTTACACATGGAGGTACAGTAATAGCCAGTCATCTTGCAAGCAATTACCAACCAGAAGACGTGGACCACGTTTCATTTATTAGTCCTTTAATATGATAACTGCTTCCTTAATTTCCTTGTTATTAATGGTAATAACGAGAATCTTGCCACTGGTTGCCAGGACAATGCCAATTACAAATGCTGGTGTTGTCACTGCACAGTTTCCATCTCTCCTTGTAATTACATGCAATTCACTGACATACAGTATCGAAATCTCAAGTCAAGGGGATCCTTCTAATCCTCTTAAGGATAGGAATCCTTGAATAAAAGGGGTGAGTGTGAGAGGAGAGGAGCACAATTCCAGAGGAGTGCAGGAGACACTCCTCCTCCTCCTC
>OMKL01136465.1:8911-20560 GCA_900302295.1 Parasudis fraserbrunneri
TGATGGTACCAGCCATTGTAGAAATAATTTACCATGGTACAGCCATGGTAAACGTTCTGGATGGCCACGGTACTAAATTTACACTTAAATAACTCCATGGTATAATAAAGCAATTAACCCCTTGAGGAAGGGGTTAATTGCTTTTCTACAACAGTTAGACTACTAGATATTATTAAAAAAGACACATAGTTGTGTCCAGTTGGTCTGTTTGACAGTTCCTGGTTCAGCTTCGCAAGCAGGATAGATTGTGTGATTTACCCCGCAAAATGGAGGTCACGTGACGCTTATTAGCCAATCAGAATCATGGATCCAGACCCTGCTTATTTTAATGTTGTAGAATCCAATTTAAACCATGATATTGATGGTGCATGGCATCATTTTTTGGTCCCTACCAAGATGGCAGCGACCAAAAACAATGACAGAAACACGACGACACCAAACACCAAATTCCATTATACGTTTTTCGAAAGGGATTGAAAGTGAGTTGAAACATATAAGGAGGAAACATCTGGAAATTAAGTTATTACTCACATTATGGAAATTGGTTCAAATGTATTAGCTTGAAGCGCTCTTGAGATGCGTTTGATTTGAAAAGGCCCACCAGACGGCAGACGTTCCTTACCGCCAATCTTGTAAACGTCCTGCAGGGGCAGACGCAGGGGCTTATCGGTGGGGCGGCTGGGGGGAAGGATGGAGTCCAGGGCCTCCAACAGGGTCACACCAGAGGCACCGCCCTCCTTACGCTCAATCTTCCAGCCCTTGAACCAGCTCATCTGCAATAAAGAAAAGGGTGAAATACAAAGAAATAGCAAAGAGGGAGAGAGGTCAGTGTTTAGGCAAAGAGAAATGTGTTAGATGTCATGATGCATTCAGTCATACATCTCATCAAACTATACACATCTCCAACATCAATCATATAAAATTATCTTTACAATGGGAATTAGAAATTAAATTCTATATTAATTTTGGACCACCGCTTTGATATGCATTATGCTCTGTGGTGTATTGATATGCATTAAGCTTTATGATGAAAAGTAGTCGTAATGTTGCTCTTGAGAATTTGTGTGGGACAGCATAATTAACCTGGTCAACATCCTGTAGTGTCCACCCACTAGTAGTCAGCATATTCCTACATGAGTCTAATGTGATGGCCCATGTTAAGAATGAGTGGACTACTCACATTGTTGCTAGGCTCCAGCATGTTGTCTCCGTGCCATCCAGAGATGGGCACAAAGGCCACTGTGGCGGGGTTGTAGCCAATCTTCTTGATGTAGGCGCTCACTTCCTTGGTGATCTCCTCAAAACGCTTCTGGCTGTAAGGGGGCTCGGTGGAGTCCATTTTGTTGACGCCAACGATGAGCTGCTTGACTCCCAGAGTGTAGGCCAGAAGAGCATGCTCGCGGGTCTGACCGTTCTTAGAGATTCCAGCCTCGAACTCACCCACACCACCAGCGACAATCAGCACAGCGCAGTCAGCCTGAAAGCAGATACATTTCATATTAGCATTCACATACATTAACAGGTTAATATTTGATGCTTCATGTTTCGCTTTAAGTGAATCAATTGCTGTGTCTGAAAACCCAACAGTACGGGCTTTTCTGTACCAAGGTCCAGTAGTCTTTTTCCAGTAGTCCAAGAACTTTTTGATGGTTGAATAGGGATTTTTGGCAACCCCTTCAGTAATCTTAAAATCGCCAGATGTCTACTGTCTTCCAGGGTTTATTGAGTATGCTTAGCATGGTTACTTTCAGGAAGTGGATTTATACTTTCCTCTCAAAAATGACACTAAAAGACATGGTTTCACTGATGTGCTCTACAACCAAAACAATCACAGAAGCGGCCAATGTAAACCCCCATGCGTACAATGCGCCTTCCAAGTGTAGGTAGATTAACTGTTTACTTTTGTCCGGTCATCACAAATGATGCAATACAGAACCAAATTAGATGCTGCATGTTGCTACTGTTGACACTAATAACGTGCAATGTGATTTTTATTTCCATGACAAGGGGGCAGGACAAAAATGTAACTTCACTACTGCACAGTAGGAGCTGAATTTTTACCTACTGGGTGAACCTACTGAACAGTAGCTTCTAAAAGCATAGTGTGGGTAGTAGGCTTAGTAGCTTCTGTCTGATTGTGTAGGTACTGAGGGATTTCAGATGTGGCCATTCAGTCTTTACCTGAGAGGTACCAGTGATCATGTTCTTGATGAAGTCCCTATGTCCGGGGGCATCAATGATGGTGACGTAGTACTTGCCAGTCTCAAACTTCCACAGAGCAATGTCAATGGTGATACCACGCTCACGCTCTGCCTTCAGCTTGTCCAGCACCCAGGCGTACTTGAAGGAGCCCTTGCCCATCTATTGGAAGATCCAGATAATAAAGTTACAGTCCTTGTTTTATTAATTTACACAAGACTTTGATACAATTAGAAGTCAAACATTCTTTGAAAATCCATGGATCTCTTATTAGTTTTCCTCAGTTCTGAGGAGGGATACATACAATAAAATACTGTACAACGTACAACATATTTTTTATTCTCTTATTTCCGACAGCATATGAGTATGTTCATTATATTCCAGATCCAGAATGTTTTCTAATATACAGCTGTCGTGCCAAGCACCAATATGGAATTCTTCATCCTTTATAGGCTACAAAATAGCCTTACTGAGAGGCCTCCTTGTTGTAGGAGCAACAAAAAGAGGAATATATTACAGTGTTTCCCACTTGTTCTTAGATTATTTGCGGTGGTGGCTGGCCGGTGTGCGTTGATAATACATATTCAGTAGTTGAGAAGACTGTGCATACCCCAAAAGCACTACTGATGTGATATTGTGTCAGTTTTGGGACTTCTATTTGTGGTGGGTCCATCTGATGTTGTGGTGAGCCGACAGAAATACATCTATGTATGGGAAACTGTATTAAGTGATTTTAATTAATCATCAATGAGGCTATTAGTTTGATATCTTGAGCTCAAATTGCTTTCATTTAATATGCCAAATACTGCACCCTACTAGTTTTTTTTTTTACTGGAATTTTTCCAACCTTTGAATTCTTTATATTGACAATACATTTTTATCAGGTTGTAACCTATGTTATACTTTACATCATATATTTTTTATTTCTTGTGTAACCATTTGGTTTCCTTTAATGTGCACTATTAATCGTTTTATTAGCTCTTATCCAATGTTATTTCTGTGAAAGTCTCTTTGGTTGCATTTTTCCCTTTCCCATTACATTTCCATATAATATATAATTTAGCTGCCACAAATGCATTTCTGGCAGCTAAATTATATACTATAAAAGCTACATTAGCCTACAACTGTCAAGTCCATTT
Organism: Parasudis fraserbrunneri; assembly: GCA_900302295.1. Classification (NCBI taxonomy): domain Eukaryota; kingdom Metazoa; phylum Chordata; class Actinopteri; order Aulopiformes; family Chlorophthalmidae; genus Parasudis; species Parasudis fraserbrunneri. Next base: position 12,250 of record OMKL01136465.1, read on the forward strand.
CAAGCCATTTTCCTATTTTTTCCTGGTTTGAATGTTGCCTGTGTTGTGAACTGTAATGATTCAATCAAATATGTGGACCATACATATCGAATTGTGGAATTGCAACTACTGAATAGCGGTAGTTCATGTTTTCGCACAGTGGGTGGCGCTCTTGTCAAAGCAATCGCATCGTTTTGTTCACACCCCGTTAACATTGTGGTTTGACACTTTTTGCCTTGAATAAAATTGAATTAATTCCGTAAGCTTTTTGATATCTAGACAGGCTCAATAGCCACAGATCCTGGGGTCCGAAACCAACCTCAGCGGCTTCCTTCTCGAACTTCTCGATGGTTCTCTTGTCAATGCCTCCGCACTTGTAGATCAAGTGGCCGGTGGTGGTGGACTTGCCGGAGTCGACATGGCCAATGACCACGATATTGATGTGGGTCTTTTCCTTTCCCATGTTTTACTGGTAAAGCAAAACCAATGGTTTCAACAGTTTAATTCGAATATCATGATTGTTGCGATGACTGCATATAGATCAATGCTGGATCACATTCATGCATTATGGGGGTGCCGGAGGAAGCTAGCGAGTCATGCGCCATGTGGTCGTTACCGGCGTCCATGTTGAGTGGGCAATGCAGCGCCGCCATGTTGTCTGCTGCCGACACGCGCTCTATGACCGTGCGCGTTCATGAAACTAGAAGCTATTGGCCTGAGCAGCAAGCAAAAAAAGCCCCCTTATGGCATTCACAATCGCAGTGACAATTCATAATGAGCCTATATGAGATCTTGGGACCAATTTCATCACAATTATTTTGAATGAGAAGAGTAGAAAACACGACTTGTCCCTTTGACTTTGGATCAAACATTGAGATAAGGTGAGCTTTGCATGCTTGCTGGCAAACGTTATTCAACTTGAAATGTTAGGCGTGAGGCACTAACTGCTTTGCCTACTGTGATTAGGCACAATCACATCCCTTTCAAATGAGTGAAAATACAGAAATGGATGAGTAATTACAATGAACATTAGAGAATTTAATTGGCAGCATGCCCAGCCCATAGAACAGAAACACATTTCTCATTAGTCTTATTAACTTGCATCAATATTTCATCAAGCAGGACAAACGACCATGGAAAAAAAATGATAGAATGCTCACTTCACTAACCTGTGGCCAAACAGCTACAGATGTCCCCTGATTAAGACCGGTGAAAAAGGACAGAATATGATCTGACATGAGTTTATATACTGGGCTGAGGGGAGCAGAGGGAGGGCTGTACATTCTGGAGCTCTGCTGTCAGCTAGAAATAAGGATGCCATTGGCTGAAACAACCTAACCTCACCAAGGCGATTGGCTAGAAAGAGCACATCACTGGGCACAGATAACATGTGGTTAAAAACAGCTGCAAGACACCAGACATGCAGTAAGCTTAGTCTGCCATCAAGATACAATAAGCAAATGAGTTGCTCGGTCAAAGATACTTTTTCAAAGACTTTTATTAGTTACCAGCAGCTTTCTTTCCAATTAATTTGTGGCATCAGCATCAAGGTAAAGTTCTAAACCATTTCCAACTCAAAATTCTAACTTAAAGAGGCATGTCGTCTTCGTCTTTTGATTGAGAGACAACGCCACCAAGTATTATCCTTGTCGGGTTCCTTTCCTGCGAAAACTTTTGCGATGGGTTTTTATCAGCATTAACCAGTCCTTTAGTAAAGAGCTCAGGATCATCTTCTGAGATTCCTCTGCAGGGTGGTGGGCTGCAGTCCCGCTGACCCGAGGGGCAGCCTCGGTAAGCAGAATTCACTTTTTAGTGGCCTTCTGTGCAGACTTTGTCACCTTGCCGGCGGAAGCCAACTTCTTGTCGACGGCCTTGATGACACCGACGGCCACGGTCTGCCTCATGTCACGCACAGCGAAACGACCTGGGAGGAGAAAGAGCGACCAATTAGCCATGGGACCCAGCTTTGTTATAAGCAGCCATTTCTAAGATGTCAAATGTTTTAGAGGGGAATGTAGAGGACTTACCAAGAGGAGGATATTCTGAGAAGCTCTCCACACACATGGGCTTTCCTGGGGTCATGACAATGATGGCGGCGTCTCCAGACTTCAGAGCCTTGGGGTTGTCCTCAAGCTTCTTGCCGGAACGACGGTCAATCTTCTCCTTGAGCTCGCTGAACTTGCAGGCAATGTGAGCGGTGTGGCAATCCAGCACAGGCGCATAGCCCTGAGAGATCTGGCCTGGGTGGTTCAGCACGATGACCTGAGAAAATAACATGTTTAAGGTGATTGTGATGTCTACAAAAACCCTGAAACTAATGAATTCATTGCATTAGTTCCATATTAACCTGGGCGGTGAAGGTTTCAGCCTGCATGGGAGGGTCGTTCTTGCTGTCTCCAGCCACGTTTCCACGACGGATCTCCTTAACGGACACGTTCTTGACGTTGAAGCCAACATTGTCACCAGGAGAGGCCTCGGGCAGGGACTCGTGGTGCATCTCCACGGACTTTACCTCAGTGGTCACGTTGGCGGGGGCGAAGGTGACAACCATACCAGGCTTCAGGATACCAGTCTCCACACGGCCGACTGGTACAGTGCCAATACCTGATCAAACGAGTCAAATTTTAGTCACTTGCGCATATTAACATGAATGTTGTAATATAAAATACATTTGTTTAGTGCGCACATCGAATGTCAATTTCTTACCGCCAATTTTGTAGACGTCCTGGAGGGGCAGACGGAGGGCCTTGTCGGTGGGGCGGGATGGGGGCAGGATAGCATCCAGGGCCTCAAGTAGTGTGGTTCCGCTGCCATTGCCCTCCTTGCGCTCAATCTTCCATCCCTTGAACCAGCCCATCTGTGGACAAAAGGTCTTACTTGTTACTTACCATTCCAGAGCTATGAGAACTTTACAAAACCATCTTATCCCAGTGATTCGGGGCGTCAACAAGCTACTCACGTTGGTGCTAGGCTCCAGCATGTTGTCTCCGTGCCATCCGGAGATGGGCACAAAGGCTACAGTGGCGGGGTTGTAGCCGATCTTCTTGATGTAGGTGCTCACTTCCTTGGTGATCTCCTCAAAACGCTTCTGGCTGTAAGGGGGCTCGGTGGAGTCCATCTTGTTGACGCCAACGATGAGCTGCTTGACTCCCAGGGTGAAGGCCAGAAGAGCGTGCTCGCGGGTCTGACCGTTCTTAGAGATTCCAGCCTCGAACTCACCCACACCACCAGCGACAATCAGCACAGCGCAGTCAGCCTGAAAGCAGATACATTTCATAGGTTAATATTTGATGCTTCATGTTAAATCAATTAGTAAATCAATTGCTGTGTCTGAAAACCCCCACAGTACAGCCTTTTCAGTACAGAAACTCAGTAGTCTGAACTTCGATGGTTGAGTCAGCATTTTTTAATTGATACATTTCATAATTAGAATGCACAGATAAAAAAGGTTAATACTTTGACACTTGCTTCACTGCAAGTTAAATCATTCTTACCTGAGAGGTACCAGTGATCATGTTCTTGATGAAGTCCCTGTGTCCGGGGGCATCAATGATGGTGACGTAGTACTTGCCGGTCTCAAACTTCCACAGAGCAATGTCAATGGTGATACCACGCTCACGCTCTGCCTTCAGCTTGTCCAGCACCCAGGCGTACTTGAAGGAGCCCTTGCCCATCTGTAAGAAAAGGGGCAATTCATTGTGCCATCCTTGCTAGTTCAGAATTCCATTTAATCCCACTTCAGGCCCTCAAGTGATATTTTTATCAATTGAAGAGCTTTAAAGGTCCCCTCCGCTTAAAATCTGTTATGGTTAACTCCTCTTGGGGGCAAGACTGACTGTACAGATCATCATTTGCGCAGTTAGCAGAGTGCCTTTTTCACATTCTTCCCCTAGAGGAGAGCTCCTCCATACTTCCATGTAATCTGAATTGCATGCGTGATGTTAGGTTGAACCAATCATGGTGCAATGTGCCAACTTTCGGCCTACACAAAGCTGAGTAGGTATTGACAATGATACCAATGAGCACGTATTGCCAATTTTGGTAAATGAGCAGGTGTGTGAGGTGTAGAGATGTTGCCATGCCATTTTCAATGGTTTATCAATTTGGTAGAAAACACATACAAATTATTACTCAATACAATTATTAATTTTTTTTTTTATAAATAAGGGTTTTAAATGCATATGGAGCTCTTTAACAAAATATAAAACTTTATAATGAACACATTTTGACGGTTCAAGCATAGGGCCTCCATTGAACAAAGTGCACAGTCACTATCAATGCACTGCTTGCGCAAGCCCCACCCCACTTGCGCGTACTCGATAGATACCCACACCCTACTGCCGGCCTGGCGAATTGAAAAGGCATGCTGGCGACGCCATCTTTAATCCAGAAGTGTTGTAAACTTTCAAGACGGCGAGCAATCCCGAGCAAGCAAAAAAAAAATCCTTACCTCGGCCGCTTCCTTCTCGAACTTCTCAATGGTTCTCTTGTCAATGCCTCCGCACTTGTAGATCAAGTGGCCGGTGGTGGTGGACTTGCCGGAGTCGACATGGCCAATGACCACGATGTTGATGTGGATCTTTTCCTTTCCCATTGTTGCTTAGTTTCTGAAACGTCAAGTTTGAATTCAGTTAGCCCATATAATTTTCGCCACATTAGTCTGGCTAACGAGTTAGCAAACATTAACGTAGCTAGCTACAGTAACAAAGGCATGTGACATCCCCAGCCAACTGAACCTTCAATACAAATTGTATATGTTGGCATATGTTGGTCCAGAAAAGGCATCGAAGGCATAAAAGCACGGTTAGTCATTGTCCTGTTTATTAATAAATTAGGGTAAAAAAAAAAAATACAAAATAAATACTGATCCGATTTAGTAAACGGGCTTGAGTCATGATCAAGTGATGTCTACTAGGCCTTACTCGGCCATAGGCCAGACGCGACACGTGTTACTTCATGGGCCACGTCGTGTAAAGTTACAGAAAGATTTCCAAATATTCAGGAGGCATTTTGTCGGGGACTCAACACCTGTCGTCTACGCTTTATGGCAGTTGTTCCAAAAGAATAGAGATGAAATTCCTTTTCAGCATCCCTAGAACTCCGCTTCAGAAGCCCCTTTGTTCTTTACCCACCGTTTCCCCTCCCCCATTTTAGCAGATTTTCCTCAAGTTGACAAAAAACCCTACAAAAACTTACATCCCACAAAACCACATGGCATTACGATCGACAGTAATCTGACGATACACGCGTTAACAAGAACAAAGCATAACTAGGCTAAATCTACAGGTTAACTTAAGTATTACATAATTGAAAAACAAAAGGAAAGAAAAGCATAACGGACTACTACAAAGTCAAACTTTCATAACGTTAGACAATAAACTTGTGTCGAAAGGTGTACTTTCCAATCACTTTCAGCGTTAAAGAGATACGCGCACTTACCGGTGTTACAAGTTCGCTTGGCCGCTGCTGCCCCTAGCCAGGTAACAGAAAGAGGAAGAATGATGGTTGAGTTTGAGTTTTTATACGAGGGGAGGCGACCAGTCTGGGTAGCACCCCCGCTTCCCATACCCCTCCCTAATCGAACCCGCAAATCACACACATTCCAGCAAAAAACGTCATCACGTCGTATGAACTGAAACATGTTAAATTTTGAACTTATTTTCTGTCTTTGATCCAGTAAACTTGAAAACTAATGGCCAACTTGTTCCATGTTGTGCACTAGAGAATATAATGTCATAGTGGGTCAAAGACGATGAAGGCTACGTTTCCTTTTGTGTGCTTTTCCCCTCTCTTTTTTATTCCCTCCAACACAGACGTTCATTGATGTTGTTCTAGAATGGTGATGATCAGCTGATCTCATTAGAAACGCTCTAGTACAGACCACTCTGCTCTAGAACCTGTTTACTACCATTTATCCACAATGGCCACACTCAAAGTCAGCTTCCCTATGAAAATGTGAACATATCACTTGTTGAACTGAACCCTTGTCTCCCTGACACTGTAGGCTACTTCAAAGAGATGTGCTGTATCTTCAAAACTCATGCAATAGCCTACACTGAAAAACAAAATCAGAAAAAGTAGGCTGACACAAAAAAGGTGTCCTGGCTTACAATGAAATGGAATATGAATGGAAACACACACACACACACTTGTGAAAAAAGTCTGTGAAGAGAGAAAAAATGTATTAGGCTACACTATTGGAGGCTACTATCAATTTATAGATCATGTAACCATCATGTATTAACCAAAACCCAAACAAACACTGCCCACTGCAGATAAAGTCAGTTTGAGTGAATCAAGTTGATTGGTGTAGGAGGAGACTGTAGGAGTAGAGATGCAGCTACATCCAACCAGCCTGTCAAACACAAGATAACATTATTCAAATAAATTAGTGAACAACTGTCATGCGTTTAAGATTGAAAATAAGATGGAAAAAGTCCTGCTTTTAAGGTGGAAACAGAGGATGAAAAGGGTGTGTTTCTGCTTGGGATGATGCTTGGGGTCACAAGGTCAGAATAAGGAAGCCTGGTATACCGTCCATCACTGTGGCATGATGCCAAATACAGAGGCAGCTGGAATCCCTGAGTGGCTCCCCTCGCCTGCCTCCCTCCTCTCTCTCTCTCTCTCTCTCTCCCATCCCGTCCAGTTCAGGTAACAACCACTCCAGCTTGGCAGCTGCTGCTTTCATTCAAGTCACCGCAGAGAGGACGATAGAGAGAAGGGGAAGCAGAGAGAAAGAAGTGAAAGAGCAGGAGAGGGACGGGGGAGACAGAGGGACGATTGGAAAGAGAAAAGGAGAGAGTGGGAGAAGGGAAAGGGAAGGGGTAACATCAAATAGTGTAGTAAACAGAGGGCATATATGACCAGCAACTGCTTGCTCATTGAAAGAGTAGAGAGTAAGGAGGAATGACAGGGAAGTAGATCTATTTATTTTGAAGAGAGATAAAAGCACTGGAGTGGTAGAGTCTAAAAAAACTGGCTTGCCATTTTATAAAACATAATTTGGATGATTTATTTTAGGATTATTGGACTGTCTATCTCTGAAATTAAGGATATCTCCAGCACCTAACATGTGCAGTCCTTTTGTAACCATACAAACCTATAAAGGAACTTGGCTGCTTAAGAAGTTTAATTGTATCTATGTTGAAAAGATATACTGTATTACATAGCCCTATAAAATAAGCAATATTACCACCTATTTTTATTTAATTTATTTTTATTATAATTGAGGGTGTTAGGGTGTACACTGAAACTAGAAAAGCAGGATCATTATTCATCATAAAAGTATTTGTTCTGGCTTACTGATATTGAAGTTCATGTCCACCCATGTATGCCACAAAGTTGAGCAGCAAATATTCACAGGTGAATGCTAATCCTTTCAAATTGTAAAAATAAAATAAAAATAAAAATAAAGTGTTCTTTAACGTTTACAACCAGGGACCCAAATAAGAAATTAAGTCCTACTAATGTGACCCAGACTCATTCAAACATACTGGTACTTTTGTCATATATGGACATACTTTAAACAGGTCAACCATTTAGTTTCCTGACACATAATTTAGTAACCACTGGTCTAAACAGTACTCTGGTAAGAGCACAAGGTAAACGAGTTCTGATATTCTACAATCAACTGAGTCCAATAATATAGATTCAATAAGTTTCTTTGTAAAATGGGAAACAATTTTGAAATGACTCCACATGGTATGAGACAGGGAGTTGACTGACAATTGACGTATGATGGAATGCAGAAGGGTGAGAGAGGAGTAGTATATGTTAGTGAGGGAGGGGCATATAAAGGAGAGGTGACAGTAATGTACACAATCCTTTGTTTTCATGTGATGTCATAACGCCACTCTGTAACCACTCTGTGGCAGCCATTTTGTGTCCATCCTATTCCATTCGATTTGTGTCAACCTGGGACACAGAATTACATGCGTGAAAAGCAACTCTGTGCGGCAGCTCAGATTAACAGAAATCAAAAGTTAATTGTACCTGGCCAATAAGGAGGACATTTATCATTCTGAGGCAGGGCAATTGTGTTTAAAGGGCGTGAACTAGATGTGGCTGAGACACCTTTTGCCTTCAAGCTAAACACATTTTGTCCACCAAGTCCCACCCATTGCCTGAGGGTTGTACTTTAAAACAAGCTGAGCATCGCAGTTACACAAAGCGTAGATTGAAGGTAATTTGTAGTGCCTTGAGGACACTCAAAGAAGGCTCCTCCACCTGAGTTATTTGTGTTTGTACTGAAGCAGGTGGTCAGAGTCAATTGGGGTTAACAAATCAGGAGGAGAGGAAAAAGATAAAAATAGATAGAAAGGAAGAATAAGAG
>OMKL01136470.1:0-11780 GCA_900302295.1 Parasudis fraserbrunneri
TAACATAAAAACTCAACTCTCAGAACAGCATGGCGCATTCATCATGAATCAGCCTGAGCCCAGCCCCGATGACTAACAATTAACAATGAACTAACACTGCCCCAGTGGCCCATGGATTCCCAACCTGACCAGTGGCACTGCATGGGTTGTGTGTGCTGCCTCTTTTGAATGCTGGTGTTAAACTGGAGCTTCATGAGTGGGTGGTCTTCTATTAATAGCCCCATGCCATTCACATGCTCCATGTAAAGCAACACTTCACGTGCCAGCGAGGTCAAGAAAATGTCATTTGACAACAGCCACCTGAACACAGCAGCAGGTCACAGTGATATTGTCACCAGTGTAAACTAAATTTATCTGACCTTGGACAAGGGGGACGAGGTCTTACATTGAGGAAGCCATGTGATGTACTATTATGGGTGTGCTGGTGTTTCGCCTGATACTGGTTAGGGCACAGCTGAGGCTGCCATAGCTGAGTTTGGACTTCGTTGTTTGGGTAGTGTACAGTACTGTATTAAGAACCTGTTAACACTTCATGTGATGCCTGATTTATGGCACGTTTATAAAACCCTGAACAAGACACATAGCAGCTTCATTGCACATGCATGACTGCTGCGTCAACCTTTATGTCATCTATCATAAGGTATTCACCTAATACCTTTGTCATTTGTGACATAGAGGTGGAACCTGGTGAGGATGCCAAATTAAAGTCCTTATATGATTAAGACTGCTGAGACTGTTTCTTATTTAATCATATCCTCTGTACTATGTAGTTAATTCAAACTTCAGCTGCTCTGTACGTCTTATTCAGGTACTGTGATAATGTCATAACCGAAGTCTCAATTAAAAGTGTTACAGAGAACATTCTGTGTTCATGTGGCTTAACAGGATGCCCTTCGTCTAGTTTGGTCGGGACAGTCCCAGGGCCATGGTTACAGAGGCCACGATGAGGGCAGCGCTGGCCAAGACCACAGCACTTCCTGACCGGTACACCGGCCGCCCGTTCAGGGGCTGCACGGGCCGGAATGTTCCCACCATTGGCTTGCCATCGTGGAACTGGAGCTCGGAGAACACCCGCAGCTGGAGGAATGAGTGAAACACAAACATGACTGCACTTCATCTTAAGGTCAAACGCGATCGCAAAACAACATTTATTCATCACTTTTCCGAGTCTGGCATGGAGATAACAATCATCACGTTTTATCGTCCCCAATCCACAACCCCTTCATCACAACCCACCGGTCGCCAGTCTTAGAGTTGCTGATGCTTCGCATCTAATTATTATTATTATTTTTTTTTTTATACACTTTAAAAAATTCAAAACCCATCACATAAATATCAGGTTCTCCACATATTTTATGAATGGGGACCAGGTGAGGTCAAATATCTTTCGTGTCCCAAGTGCAGTGTGTCTGATCTTCTCAAGTGGCAATAACGTCATCATCTCCTCAACCCACTGAGAAAAGGAATGGGGGTTGCCAATTTCCATTTAAAAAGGATGAGAAGATGGACTATCGCATTCGCCTGGTTGTGCACCAAAAATGGCAGTGTATGAGTTGCGGTTGATAGTCTTATAGCATATGCGTGAGAAGGTCTCAAAGAACAGGTCCCAAGGCCCGAGGCCGACTTTGCATCTGGCCAAGATAGAGGGGTAATATTTTTGAATATATTATATAATCTGGAAATAGTGCCCTTCTGGTAGGGGTTGAGGTCTAGACATTCCTCAATCTGAGTCTTAGATGGGAGGCGTGGGAATGAGGGGAAGTGTTGTTCAGCAAAACAGCAGGTCTGAAGAAATCTGAAAAAAGGGGTATTAGGAATGTTCTGGTTATCCATAAGGGTAGTGAATGAAACAAAAGTTTAATCTCCGTAAAGGTCACTAAAAAAAATACCAAAACCTTTCTCTCCCAAAGCTGAAATGCAGAGTCGGTTTGCGATGCAGGAAAGAGGTGACTAGATGTGAATGGGGAATAGTAGCTTATTTGATTTGGACTAAAATTATTTCTAAATTGGGACCAGATTTTAAGGGACTGCTTTACAATGGGATTAAGGACTTGGGTTCTGACATCTAAGGAATGGGGAGAGCATAGTAATGACACCATAGAGGTTGGGGGAGTTGACTGGAGTTTAATGGTGGCCCAAGTGGGGCAAGTATATTCATGTACACTTAGATATATTCGCTGACCAATAATAATGTAAGAATTTGGAAAGGCCTAGCCCACCATCAGGTTTACATCTTTCTAAATATATCTTTTGCATGGTGTTGATGTAGCTCTCCTAAAGCACAGATCAACAGCAGTTGTTTTTTTTTATTCATCATAGTGGTTCGACCTCTATCTGTTGAGTTAGTATAAAAGCAATTTTTCACTAACATGACCGTAAAACTAATCTCTATAAACAGATATCTGCATATGAATGCAGAATCGGTGGGCAAGGGACAGGATTTTGATATCGGAAGTGTTCTGGTTTCCGTAGTCTGAGTAGTATTGACCAATCACGTTTGAGCAGGGATGGCACTTGAAATGTAGGCGCAGGAACATGCTTTGGTCGCATGCAAGTAAACATTCCGTATGGGGAGCAAAAGAGGGGGAGCGTATTGGCCGAAATGTCATCTGGATCTCAAACACCTACAAAAAGTATTGATATTTGTGTATTGTGTGGAGACATGTTCAACTTGTGTAATAAAATAAACAAATTCCTTTCAAAGTCAGATTACACAATTGTCGTTGAAAAAATTACAGGAGTTGTTTGCTAATCGGATTGTAAACAATGATGGCGCATGGAAGAGGAAGTCTTGGCCCGGATATTGGGTTTGAGGGTAGGAATTGTAAACAAACAGCCGGCAGCTATACCGGAAGTGCTGAAATATTGGCCGTTGCCCCCAGAGGCTAAATCGTAAAACAAATCGTAAAAAAACTAAACAAAAAAAACCTATAGCCGATGGGTTCCGAGATTGCAGTAAAACTAACTGTTCTTAAAGGGGAAAACCACTCAACTTCTTATTGCATCTTATTTATTCTTATTCTTATTGGGCAATCCAATATGAACATAAACAAGTCTTTCCTGAAGCCAGAATCCAGAGTATTATGGCTCTTATCAGTGATGCTAGACTGATGCAAAGCCAGGAGCTGCTCCACTGACATTAAATTAGAGACTGACTTCAGACTGGGTACTCAAATAGTTTTTCTGAACTTGAACGTCCATACAACTTTTATATTGTACTAAAGTACAGTGGGTTCTGAAACCAGAAAACATACACTTCCCTTGTAACCAGAAAATCTAACTTTTCTCTCTTGTTCCTGGCTATACGAGATAGTAGTGAGTGTTCTCTAAATACCTATTGTGCCGACAAGACAAAGGAGTGACATATCTCAAAACTGAAATTCAGCAGTGTACCTTTAAAATCTGATCCTGATATAGTATTGTGGTCTCACCTGTTCCTTGCTCAGGGGGATGGGTTTCTCAAACACGGTCCAGACCACTGACTCAGTACAGCCAGGGGTGGTCAGTGAGCCCTTGTAGCGGTAGTAGTTTGTCAGATTCTGCTGGGATGGGATCAACTGCTCCAGGGAGATGGGGGGCAGAGCGGTGTTGCCATCTGAAGACACAGTGATAGGATTTGATTGATTGATTGATTGATTGATTGATTGATTGATGACCTTTATTTACCTCTCGGGAATTCATTGAGGGCAGCCCTCATTTTCAGTGAAGCTGAGATTACATATGGCCGCAATAAAACGTAATAAAACAATAAAATACAGACAGAACACAGATAAAATCAGCTGAAACAATAAAATCAGTTAAAACAGCTACAAATTGAGGCAGGGAGGTTTGTGATCATGGTTTTAAATTGTCCATAAGTAAGCAGAGAATTGATTGTTACTGTGTGTTGAAGAACATTCCAAGAAGTTGGGGTACTAAACTTACTTCTATCTAACTATAATACTATCACTTAATAACTATCACCAGTGATGAATCTGAGGGCAGATCGATAGACACAGTCTCGAGGTTTAGGGTTGAGGCCGGAGCATGCCTATAAAGTACATCACCATAGTCCAAAACTGATAAGAAAACTGCCTCAACAATCCTTTTCCTACTAATCAAAGGAAAGCTGGATCTGTTTCTGTACAGGAAGCCAATTTTCTGTCGCAACTTGCAGGCGAGGTTGTCTATATGGTATTTAAATGTAAATTCTCATCGAGCCACATGCCAAGGTACTTATACTCAGTGACTCTCTCAATGCTAGAACCACTTACAGTAGATATTTGCATACCATCATAATCAATATTTCTGGCTCTAGAAAACAACATACATTTAGTTTTACTAGCATTAAGAACCAATTTAAGATCAATAAGAACTCCTTGGAGAGCATTAAAAGAAAGCTGCAAGTTCTCAGCCAACTGTACAGAGTCTGCAATACAATACACAATAGTATCATCAGCATACAGGTGGGCTTGACAACCATTCAAGGGAGAAACAATATCATTAATATAAATAGTGAAACGGACAGGACCCAAAATCAAACCCTGCGGCACACCTTTAGTTATTGACAAAAATTCTGATTGGGCGTGGCCAACTTCACACTCTGACGCCTCTCAGATAAATAATCCTGAAACCAATCACATGCAACACTATCCAAACCAATACTAGATGATCTTTTTAAGAGCAGGTGGTGATCTACTGTGTCGAAAGCGTTTGACAGATCAATAAAGAGGGCAGCACAATGTTTACTCTTATCTAATGTCCTTATAATATCATTTGTGACTAACGTGATAGCTGAAATTGTGCTGTATACTCCCTATCGAATAAATGCCCAGCATCTGCGAAGTGCCTATTGAAGACACGGCATATTTAATTTTGATTTGAAATCACTCATCAATATTAATATGTGTGGGTAGTGAATTAGACAATTTCTTTTGTTGAGTTTACTGCATTCCAGAACTTAGCTGGGTTTGAGTAGGAACTAGTAATTAGATCTAAGGATACAGGAGATATGTACATCCAGCATCCAGAAGATCACGCATTCAGCCACTTTTGCCATTGGTTGTACTCAGTGATGCAGTAGTAAAATAAAAGGTAGCTGAACTCCAGTCAATGACCACAGTAACGCCAATAATCACCAATATACAAAAACGTATATAAAATAGTATTATTAACTGTAATTTATATCAGTGGATAATCTCTATTTCACAAAAAAGTTGGGTAAACTGAGTTCAGTTGGGTTCACCCTCCACTACATCCCTGTTTGTACTGAATATCAGTGGTCATGATATACCTACTTGTTTCTTTGATGCTTTTCAGGGCATTGATGATAGGGTCATACTTTTTGTTGGTACTATTGGACTCCTGCGAAAATGGGAAAGGGCACATTTGAGTATTGGTTTTACATTTTGATTCCATATCAAAATCTGTTCAGCTTCCGAAGACAGACATTTTCTGGAAAATAAATAAAGTATTTACCTCATAGAAAAACCCAAGGACTGCAACTCCGGTGGGGTCTCCCAGTGCAACCGTCAGATCAGTATACTTTTGTTTCATGTGCACAATATGCAGCTGGAGAGACAATCAACACAGAATATTGCTCATGTTAACAACACTCGTTCGACAACTGTTAGTATCTCTCATCATGACCGATAACATAACATCTTTGTCATAGTGGTTGCGCAACTCCTCTAAAGTTGGCCTCGGAAAATAGTGGGATTTCAGCAACTGTTACTGTAATAGTTAGACAGACTGAATGTGTCCTTGAAGGGATACTTATACATTTACATTTTTAGTTGGTCTTTGTTCTTCATTAGGCACTTGCCACATTACAGAAGCTACACACTACAGTATAGAAGCTTGTCGCTAGCTGTGCCCTGTTGTTTGCGAGGAACCCTTGCAATGCTAACAGTCTGTTTTAGGGAAACTGAAGGACAAATGTGGGAACTTTTCTCCTGACCAGAGTCTGGTTAGGGTTAGGTAAAGTTTCCCTTTAACATTGTAATGTACCTCCATGGGGTACTGCTCCCCATCAATGGTGTGCTCAGAGCCTGGCCCTCCATTCGTTCCCCAGTGCAGGTGGAACTGGACAGCCTTGTAGGGAGTCGTCAGAGCTCCGCCGGAGACTGTGGGTAGGTGGGTAACTGCTACTTGAACTAGAGAGGGATGGGAGGGGAGAGAAATAATATCAGAATGATTGATGGTTGGTTGTTCAATGGATTACACTGGCATGTTAACCCTCGCTGGTGTATATTTTCTCTAAAGCGTTCAATAGACCTCTCACTTGTGTCGTAATTTTCCCTGCCAAAATAAGGGTGGGTGGGTTCTTCGGCATGAGAAAATTAATGGGTTATTAGACTAGCTATCTGTGGTTCACACAGACTCTTTACCATGAACAGGGACTTCTACTACACATTTCTCTCTCTGATAAGGCAGGAGATTTAGATTTTCCAAGGGGCAGTTTAAAAAAAAAAAGAAAAAGGAAAAATCGCCTGCCAAAACTAGCTTAGCATTGCAGATCAGGTCACCCAACGTCACCTGCGTCAGTGCATTCTTAGTCGCGGGTGCAACAGCTGGTCATTTAGTGTTAGCAATTTGGCTTTTAAAAACAAATCAACAAAACATAAAATCCTTTGGTGAAACGAAATTTCCCCATTAACCCCACATGCAGTATCAAGGACAAAATTACTGGTAAACGGGAAAGGAAAACACAGTAATTTTCGCCATAGGCGGGGGGAAAAAAGGAAGCGGGGCTTGTAAAAATAACGACAACACTTGAGAGGTCTAGGGTCAGCATGTCTATGTGACATAATGTTAGAATGTCCAGTTCTCAAAATTCTAATCTCATAGGTGAGATCGTACACCAATACGGTGTGAGTACCTGAGTGGCCATTGTTCTTGATGGAGCTTTTGAAGGTCTGCTGGTAGTTGGTGAACTGGAAAGGGGTCAGATGGTCATCTTTGATGGCCTTCCTGGTCACAATGTTGATGGGGGACTGGGCGTTCCCCCCACAAGCCACATTGGCATGGTCCCACTTCTCTGGTGCTAATGAACGTCAACAAGAGCACATATATCACCAGACGAAGGTCGATGATCATGCTAGCTTTCTGCGCTAGACACAACATTGAGTGTATTTATACCTCAAACATGGAAAACTAGAATATCCCAAATAATTAAATAATACAAACTATAATTAGAAATAGTAATTGTGTTGTGTGTGTGTGTGCATTTAAATACATTCAATGAATTGTTTTATGGAAGGTATGACATGATTTTCCCACTTGTTTGTTCAGTAAACTCACCTTTGCATTCATGCTCACAGGTGAACTGGGACTGATAGCACCAATCTGAAACAGAATCAACAATATCATATATACAAAGAAATATATATACAAAGAAAAGTATATGTATTAGCCATTGGATATCCAATGCAGTAATTCAAAATAAATATTTTTTCTTTTTAATGAAGGAAAGACACTATTTTGTTAAATTAACTGGAGATTAAGTAGTTTCTTGGTCCTTCAACTTTTCCAGTGTGGGACCCGAACTGAGAAAGTTAGTCTCACCCTGGGACCCCCTCACAGTAAAACATACTGGTACTCTGATCAAGTGAGGACCCCTATGGACCAGCCCGAGACGGGCCAATTTTGGGTCCAGAGCCATCATGTAAGAAACCCTGGATTAGACAAACCCCAGATCTTGTTCATTAAGAGTATAGATGAGAGAGGATTGAGTGGTCTCTGATATAAACAGCAAATCACAATATAAAACACACACACATACACACACACACACACACACACACACACACACACACACACAATATGTAACATCCTTAATGATGACACTTATCTCCTCAGTCAACTCACAGTATTGTTAACCCTCTTAGTAACGTCAACAAAGGAAGGTTTTCTCCTGCTCAGCAGATCCCGGTGAACAGCCATCACGATTTCATTCATATTTATCAATTCTATTTATCAATAGTTTATTTATTTTTCTTTCTGTAAACAATGAATTGTTCAAGTATTGGTTTTGATCAACTGTTATTCCCGGTCATACAAATAGCCTAATACACAGGAATTGTATATTGTCTGAGGACACAAAGAAACACAAGTTACAGTTTGTGCTTAATCTTTGCGTGCTATCAGAATAAACACAGGGGCCCAATTGTTTTGCATTGGTGGGGTCACATTCTCACATGTTTGTCTGAGGAGGTTATTAATATTTCACAATGGGTTTGCATGTTTCAACCCCATACTCTGAGACAAATATCTACCGCTATCTCATGATCAAATATTTATGAAAAACACACATGCCATTGAAAATCTACAGGGAGGGTTTCCCACTCTGTTATTAGAATAGTATGAGGACTTGAAGGGCTTCTCTCTGTGTTTGTGAAGGAAGTCTTGTGAACAGGGTGCTAGTGCTTGGTTTCTTAGCCACCTTTGGTAAGCTTCCTCCTGGGGTGGCAGGATAATGGCGACTGAAAATAAACCCAGGAGGGGGGCATACTGTCATGGTTCTATTCAGTGGTGCCATCATTTATTATATTGTTCTCATTAAATTAACAAAATATAGATTTTTTGCAGTATTCCTACTAAAACGTTGTGGATAGTTAATGTGCAACGTTGCATTGCTACCTAACACATTTAGCCTAATATCCTGAATGATGGCCACCTCAAAAAAGAAAGAAAAAAAGAAAAACGTATGCAATTTATTTATTTTTTTTTAAAAATATTTCGACCACAGATTTTGAAGCAAACAATGTTAATCGATTTTCACTGGAGCCTTTTTATTTTATTTATTTGTATTTTTATATTTTATTTTTATTTCATGACTTCTTCATTCTTGTTTGATATTCCAATGATGTCGATCATTGCAGTTAAATTATTTTGTCGGTTTTTGCAAATCAGTTCAGCATCCAATCAGATTTCTGTGCGCACAATTTCTTTTCCGGCCAATGGGCGCTTTGCCTTGATCTCTTGTGCAGCTCAGAGTTAACATTGAACAATGGGTTTCAATGGTCCTGAGCGCTCTCTCTCTCTTTCAAGGGACTAACGTTTGAGCGGTCGCGGAATAGGAAACTGTCAAGAAGAAACAAAAGGCAATGAAAGGAAAATAAATAAGTTTGCCTGCACGTCTACTAGAGCAAAACATAATTAGGATACTGGGTTATGTTAAACAAAGACAGCATGACATATCTTTTATGTCATTGTGTTCTGTGCGCCCTAGCCATATGGTCACAACAAAACTCCGGACATAAACTACGTAGCCTTCTGAAATATTGTATATATAGATAACTCCAGACATAAACATAATTCAAAAGGACATTGGGGACTTGTAACTCGATCCCATCCGCGCAATGCAGTGATTAATAGCCGGTCAGAGGCAATAGTGCAGGTCAGAGATCCTTTTTAAAGTGCACAACTGCCTTTGAAGTGCGACAAACTTCAAGCAGCAGATTCAAAGTGTTATCAGTCATTTGGTAATGTCCATGCGCAATGACTTAAAATAGGCAATTGGCCAAGACAATACCCGAACAGCAGACAACGTGAAATAAATGCCTGAATGCTGTAGCTCACATGCAGTGTGCAACACTGGATACAAAAGCACATACGAATACAATATAGTCCACTGATATAAACTATTATCATTCTGATACAGGTTCGAATCTTCAGAGGAACCTGAAGCGTTCATCACATTTTCCATTTGCGGACTGTCGCTCTGGATTGGTGTCAGTGTTGTACTGCAGTGCCAACATTGCATTCATAATCGTTGACGCACTGCCCGCGGGGAGCGCTTGAGACCATAATTAAAATGTTATTAACTTTTGCTGGCCTGACATATAGTAAACAATTACGCTTATTGCATATCAATTGTCAACATTATAGTAGAAATCTAATTTCCCTGTTGATATTTAATTTGACAGCTTTGGCGACCTATGTTTAGGCTACTCCATTGTGCTTTTATCGAGCAACTGTGAAAATTATATTAGAAAAACCTTATCTAATTTCCCTGTCGGTATTTCATTTGACAGGTTTGGCGATCTACTATGTTTACTCTATTGAGCTATTAGCTTTTCGTTTGAAGAAAACCAACCTATATCCTAAGCGGGCGTGTACTATTAGGACTGTAGTAGCCTCACATGATTTGAAAAGATCTGCCTTATCAAGGAAGCCGTTGATGATAGGGCTCAATGCGTCTCGCTGCGGCAAGCGTAAGTCTCTCTCATTGGCTCAGGGTGGAATCTATGCTTGGGAACAGGTGCACGTGAAAGAATGAATGGGGCTTGCTCTGTAACGGAGTTGTGTCAAAACCGAGGCATAGCCGACTTCAAAAAAGGTACACAAGGAATCTCGGGCTTACTTTTGATATCGTAGCATAATGCTGTCCAGACCACTGGGCAAATGCAGTTTTTGTTTTTGTTTTCATTGCATATCGCCAGCATTGGCAGCATTAATTTTGTTGACAGAGATTTATGTTATGTCCTTGAACAGCGAGCTCAATGGTAAACGAGAAAGGTGAAGAAGGCATGCCGACAGTGGTGTGACGCTCGTGAGGAATGCACGTTGGGAAATGTATATGATGGACAAGACAGGTGTTGAGAGTATTACGCGTGCGTTTTGGTGTTGTTTGGTAAAGGGGAGCATCTCTCATAGGGAGGTATAGTGGCACTGTATGATCGAAGGGGCTGATCTTGGTCGAATCTTTCGCGACATTAAAAAAAATTCGTTTTCAATTTTGAATATTTATGTTGTGGTATTTTGGA
Organism: Parasudis fraserbrunneri; assembly: GCA_900302295.1. NCBI lineage: Eukaryota > Metazoa > Chordata > Actinopteri > Aulopiformes > Chlorophthalmidae > Parasudis > Parasudis fraserbrunneri. The sequence goes on from OMKL01136470.1 coordinate 10,749, forward strand.
TTATGTTTTAGACTATGAGTAGGTTACCGATATGGAAAACATGCATTTATGGGCAAATATTGAAACGCGGTGATGATAAATAGACTATTTCGATGTGGAGAAAAACTGGTAAAACTAACTTCAGCAGTTCTTTTTTTATTGTTCATTATCCTATTTCTTTTAATGCTAAAGGAGAAAATTGACATAATTGCTCATTATCTCAGTGAAAGCAGGTGCATGCTTAATGGACTGGTTAACCAGTTGCTGATCAAAGGGGCATGATGTAAAATGCTCTCACTATATTGACTTATCTCGAGGAACAATTCATTTATTACAAGTTATCTCGATTAATTTGTCAGAGAAAATTCGACAATGGCCAGATAACATTTGGCAAAGTTAGAAAAAATATCAGAGTCCATTTAAACGAATGAAAAAAAAGTACAACATTTACAATTAAAATGCAAACATACAGTATGTTTTCAAGACTTTCACTGCATATTTTTTTCCTCTATCAATAATGGAAAAAGACTCACTCACCACCCCCTGCGCAGATAGTCAGAAAGGATGCTAGGAGAATGGGTAGAACTAGTAGATGCTGCATTTTGGAGCGTCTCTGACTCGACCGAGGGAGGGCAACACTATGACTTGTTTTTTCAATGTGATCGCATTCTTCCAGGGGGTCTTATATCTATCTATCACCATACTCTACAGGAAAGAAACACTGTGGCCCCTCCCCTTCAGGCATTACCTCTAATAAACATCTTGACTGACAACGTCTCAAATTTTGGCCCATTCCATGGAGAGCCTATTGTAGTTGCCTAGTTTGACCCATTATTCCTGTCTTGGCATTTGTGGATATACCGAGGTATGAAGCTCATCATTAGTGCTATGTGGGTGTGGTCAGGGGCCAGGGGCCACAGCCATGTCTTCATCTGTCATCAGGGATAGCGCAGTATACTGTACTAAGAGAGATAAAGGGCATTCCATGCTAGTAATCATTTCTATCACTATCTGTCTATCTATCTATCTATCTATCTATCTACCCCCTTTCTG
>OMKL01136480.1:0-5000 GCA_900302295.1 Parasudis fraserbrunneri
GTGATCCATGGGGTCCCCTGCAAATTCAAGAGTAGTTTAATTTCAGTATTGTTTCAGTCACTAAAAGTTAAACTCATGCCAGAATGCATAAGAATGAATATTTTGATGATATAGCTTTCACTCTTTTCTTCCATTTTCAGTATAGACACATGAAATTTTGTACTAAATTATATCTGACAACTAAAATCTTGTCAGTGGTTTAATGCCTCTCTAATTGGGGTTGTTAACATGAAAAGGTTTGGGAGCCACTGGCTTCTATGACTTGTGGTGGTGCTGTTTCACATTGAGTGCATTGCTGCACTGTGGGGTCTATATGAACACAACTAATTAACATTATTGACAGGCCCACAATCCAATATGATTTAAGCATGCATATTCACATCTTCTATAGTGTTTAAGTCAATGAATGCCCCCCTCCTGGCACCCAGAGAGACACTGGCAACATGATGTACTCCACCACTTGGAGGCTTTGGGAAATGTGATTGTTAAGACCGGTGGCTCTGGTTGAGCAGAGCTAATGGCTGTGGACGAGATAGATTATGATTATAACCATATGGCGTTGTCTACCACATAATATGGATACATCCAGTTTTGTCTCTCAGCAGCACATGTGAATGTAGGCTTGTATGGCTGTTTTTCTTTTTCTTTAGAAAGGCTGCACTAAACTATGTGCTTGAGTCTGTGTGTGTCGATGGCAGATAACTTGACAGTCGTGTGTGTGTGTGTGTGGGGGGGGGGACATTTTGGAGTGGTGATGCACAGAGACACCGGGTCTGAGAGCCATGCAAAGTTGCCTTCATTGACTTCCAGTAATAGAGAAGTGGCTGACTTGAACTCTAAAAGCATGTAGGTTTTACGATAAGTCATGCTCATCATGCTTCTCTAATGGCGACATCATAGAGATAAAACATGTTTTATATCTATGGGTGACATGACATCCTGCTTGCACAGTTACTGCAGGACATCTAAATCACCCGTCATGAATTTTCACATAGGCTTACGTATATACAGTACTTGACCAACACAAATATTTTACTCAGACTTGCACAACACGCAATAGTTCCAGAAAGGCTTGAAATATTCATCCTGCATGTGGAAATGTTTATTCATTTTTATGTAGAGCAACCATTTCGAATAAACCATACTCTTTTTTTATTCTGGGAATAAAGGAGGAAATTTAGCTTGGAGTGGCAAAATTCTTTGCTTTTTTCTTGGGCGTGACACCCTCCCCACGGAGAGAGTGATGTGTCGCTAACCCATTTTAAAGTGAGTGTTGAATATTTCATGGAATTGGCCAGGGATACTAAGGGTTAGGCTATCCAACTGAGCTAAAAGGTCTTATCAAGACCTTTAGGCAGAAGCATTGCTATTTCTTCAGTAGGAGTTCAATCATTTTCTGTCCAACCCTCTTTCCATTTACTAATATTGCTGATGAAAGCTAAAAAAAAAAAAAACATCCAAGCAATGTTATCCATGTCCAAGTCTTGGATTAAAATCCTTGCTGCACAGTAGAAGGACACTTCAGGTTTTCATTCCTGACACGCACAGGCAGGGCAGAGTGTCGTCTGCACATGTATGCAATATTTGGCAGCAAAGGTCATACATTTGGGTATGTATCATGACTTAATTCCAACATCAAAATGTGATGCCTTGGAGTCATAAAGAAGCCACCATCCAAAAGTCCTATTTGTCAAAGATGAACATGGGTTTTAGAGTATGTATGTCTTAGTTGCAAATCACACGTTTACATTTTAATAAATCCAGTTGAAATTTGCAATGATAAAGTGTGCAGATGTGTTCCTTTTGAAACAAATACAATCCTCATACAATTACATACTGAATGGTAAAAAAATGCTTTAAAAAAGATGCTTTAATATTATTATTATTATTATTATTATTATTATTATTATTATTATTATTATTATTATTCATGCCTCTTGCAAAACACATCTTTCATGAGCTACTTCCTTTGAATGCTAATGAGCTATGGTGCTTCTATTTGTCCTTTTACTGTCAGACAACACGATACAACACTCACTGGGACAATAACCTCCACTGGGGCAGCACAGAACACCAGTATGTTAATTCCATCCTCATGTACAATTGTCTGTGTCTTTTCTCCTAAAAGAAACCCATAATAGATGTGCTTTACAGGGTGCATGTAGGTGCCAAATAAAGGTTTGTGTACAAGACAAACCAAGACTGGTTCAGTCCAGTTCTGTTCAATGTGTGTTGTTCTAGATGGGAAGCTTGCAGTCAGTACATTCAGTCAATACATGTAGTGACTAATTGACTTCAAACTAGTTAATAGGCTAATAGCCAAGTAGTTACAGTGGTGAGTGGACAGCAAGCCATCAGGTCTTAACGCATTATTGTTGAGTTGTGTGCTTACGATTACCTTGAATAAAATGTTGAGCTTGCAGACTGTAGTAATTCTCTCAGTTGTATTTATTGATATGAGACTAGTGCGGTAAGAGCCACTGCCTCTGCTGCCATCCACACTCAAAAACGGATGCACCTGTGTATACTTAATACATGATTTTTATTTAAAAAAAAAAATTATTTCAAGTGTGGACTATCCCTTTAAGTGCTCCCCTTGTCCATGGTACATATTTCATAGTGTTTATGAGAATGGGTATGCCAAATGTAAAGCTGTCAGAGCAATTATCCTGAGGACTACCCTACTTCTGGAATTGAAGTGCATATCAATGAGTCGTAGCATTTTTTTCTCTTTTTTTTTCTTTTCTTCTGGAAGATTCTGAGAGAACCGTGGAAGTTTAGATGTGGATACTAATGAGGATCTGGAGACATAATAAAGCCTTAGCCTGTAAAGCATGATTGGGTTCCAAACATACAGTAGCCTACAGAATAACGACAGGGATCTCTTTACACTTAGGCACCAGAAAATACACTAAATGAATGCAGTATGTTTTTGTGTTGCTCTGTTTCTTTCCATGTTTAATCTGCTTCATGCCAGTTATGTGTTTATGGTGAAACATATTGTCTTCAACTGACAGAGCTTTGATGAAAAATAGACATCTGTGTAAAGACTCTTGCTGTTGTCATAAATGAGCCTAGTCCTTTCCAAGCTCCTTAGAGCGGAAAAAAAGAGAAAAAAGTTTTAGAAAAGTGTTTTGAAACGATTTCATCGTGGTCCTTTTTACAAGTTTTTCAAGCCGTTCCTGCCAGGAGCAAGACTGGGAGTCAGAACAGTTCCATACATCATTGTGCTGAGGCATTACTGTGGGTAATGAAGTGTGAACCAGGAGCAGCACTTCGTTTTGTCATAAAGAGCGGGAGGGAGCCCACTCTAACACCGGGAGATTGTGGACAGTCTTCAGGCGATCACAGCCAAGTGCCTCAAATTACAGCTGGCAGTTTAAGAGGGGGAAAAAAAAGAAAGAAAGAAAAAAAGACAGAACTCATTGCCTTTTTCCATTGCTTTCTTACAAACCAACATTTCACTTTTAGAAAGGGAAAGCAGCAGAGTGATCTGGAGGCCCGAGGTCTTTCCTGTCGGGTTTAGAGACAGAGAGGGATTCTGAGGGAAGAGTGACACCTTTGTAAACCAGTTAGTTAGTGTCTCTGCGTGGGCCGTCTTGTTTTCCTTTTGTCAGTCTCTTCACACTTCCCCCTCAGATTAAATGATTACTGTTTACCATGCAGCATGTAAGCATCTGATTCATCACTGAAGCAGTTTTAGAATAGCTCGGCGCAACTCTGGGGTAGAAGAGATGATCTCTTTACATAACACCAGTGTGCTGTAGGTGTTGCAACAAAAAAAACAACAACAGAAAAACAAATTAATGTCTCATTGCGCCTGAGCACTTTCAGTTGAGTCACATGATCGTTTTAAGACCCGCCTGGTTCCAGATACATTTTTGCCTATCGTCTTTTACCACAGGAGTTTCTAAAGGTAGTGGGTTTATATGTTTCCATTTATTCAATTGGTCTTACATTTGACGGGAGCAGAGTTGAGCATAATTAAATGAGATCTGCGTTTTTACATTTGAGAAAAATGAGAAAAAAGCCATGGGTACAAGACTGTGTACCTACTGCAATTTAATCTTTACTTGTTTCCATGGTAACTACTACAGTACCAATAACACCTCGCCATTTGAAAACCAGGCTCGAGCAAACGCTGCAGAGCTGGGAGGAAGACATTATGAAACCGAAATAGTCAAAAACAGACAGAATACACTATTGGAATTATATACTCATGATTACCTGACTCGTTTATTTTTAAATGGTGTAGATTTCATGTTTTATACATTTTATTGATGGCTTCAGTGAAAACAAAGATGGCGGTGAATGCGATAACCAATGAGAATGACAAGGGATACAAACCTTGAAGTAGTTGTGCTCTCTGTTGTAGTTACCATGGAAACGAGTAAAGATTACGATATAAAACGCATTTTCTCAAAGATTAAGTTAAAACATTTACCTTTATTGGTTGTAACAGTGTAAGAATTAAATAATCCATACCTCCGTCAAAGATTATGAACCTGCACAATACAGTTTGGCTGTGATACTTAAAGTTTTGATCTTCAATGGGTGGCTACAACGAGGGAAAATCACAGGTGGAACCTCACTCTCCAGGTCTATAGCAGTGTTGAATGTTTCCGTTTTGTAACTGCCTTGACGGCTTCTTTGATTATGTCAGATCTTGATTCTGAGTCATTCGATCTCATTTCTCTCATCCATCCATTCCATTTCTCTCATTGAACTGATAATTTATTGGAGTATTTTATACGAATTTCGGGAGGAGGCCCACGTCTATGACGCACGCCACCACGCTCTCCCCTATACTTCTCTCCTGCCCCCTCTCTCACCGGCACCGCAGACCCACACCTCCATCACGCTATGTGCCTGTACCGAGCCAATCAACTCAACCCACTATACAGCCCCCCCCAGCCAGCCTGCTGGCGGCTTGCCATTTGTCCTCGTCTCATGCGTTTTCCCAGTCAAATACTCCCCTCCCTATCTCCTGTCATTCAGTT
>OMKL01136480.1:10000-11427 GCA_900302295.1 Parasudis fraserbrunneri
GAAAGCCAATCTTGTAAGATGTTGAAATCAGACTGAAGAGAAGCTTGAATTTGTGGTGTATCTGGTTTAGATGTATATATGACAGTGTCATCAGCATAAAGTTGAGTGCAACAGTTATTGAACATTGATGGCAAATTGTTTACATAAAAAGAGAAGAGAAGTGGTCCCATTGTTGAACCCTAGGGTACACCTCTTTGTTGGATCAACAGATCAGATTTATTCCCACGTAAGACTACACAATGTTTTCTGTTATGATGGTATGAATTGAACCATAGAACTGCATTTTCAGAAAGGCCGATAGCATGGAGTTCATCTAAAACTCCTTTTCAACAAGTTAATATAGTTTTTTGAGGTCCCCAAAACATGTCTTTGAAGTTTTTTGCAGAAAATACCACTCAGATTATACATCCTAGCATGCCTCTATGCCCCTCTTTTTCAGTCCTGTCCTTGACAGGCTGTTTCTGTGTGCACAACACACGCACGACCCAGGAACTGCGGTGCGCACCTGTTCTATATCTCTATGGGCTCACAAAATTCAGACCAAACTGTTAAACTAGGCATTGCTGATCAAATATGAGTTAAGATCCAACAATTGCGTAACCCATTGATCGCCTAAAATGTTGTCAGAAACATATTTTAGTGAACCGTTTAGGTGCAAAAAGAGAACGTTTGAGAGCAAGCCATCATGCTTTTCCCACGCCCAACTCGGAACTGTGGCGTGCGCCTGTTCTTTATCTCCATGGGCTCACGGAATTCAGATCAAACAGTCAAACTAGGTGTTGCAGGTCAAATAGGAGTTAAGATCCAGTAATTGCTTGTCCTATTGATCACCTAAAATGTTGTCATAATGTGACTTCTTCTTGGAACTAATTTCAAAAGGTAGGCTAGTGTCTACATTCCATCACCCTATCCCTTACCTTAACCCCAACCTTAAATGTTCCCAAATCCCATAGATTAAAAATACATTCAAGCAAGTCCTTTAAGGCAGACAACAGGATCTAGTTTAGCTAGATGTTAGCTTGCTAACGTGAGGGTCCTGAGATGGCTAGCACCCATGGGCTAGCATAGCTCTGGGTTGTCGTTGTTGTGTGGAAGTGACGTTGCTTAGCAGTGTGAGCTGTATGCACATAGATTCAAGATTTAAGATTCAAGATTATTCTATTGTCACACTTTTAAAAATGTACATACATTCAGAAAACGTGAGATGCTAGTTTTCCTTCGCTCCTCAACCGTGTAGTATGCACGAGGTACAATATATTACGGTGTACAGTACAATATAATTACATACAATTTGGTGTGCTTATGATATATATGATATGGACGCTAAGGTGCTTTTGTGTTTTGTGTTTGTGTGTGTGTGTGTGTGGTGATCTTTTTCAGTGTCTCTCATTTAGTAATCTGTTTGCTCGGTGGAAGTAACTGTTCAG
>OMKL01136480.1:12523-24659 GCA_900302295.1 Parasudis fraserbrunneri
TCAGCCTCCGAAGAAATAAAGGTAAGAATGTTTCTGCCATGATATATACAATTTAAATTCAGATTAAGTACTTTGTGGGTGAACCAAGCATTGTTGGTTGAACTGTATGCTATATACATTTACATACCATTAACAAAAAAACACAAATATTAGTATGGGTAATGTAAATGTCTGCAACACATAAAAAAGACCAAAAGACAATAAAATGTCATATTTCATGTTGTTACTTGTTACATGATGCAATACTACAGTGCTGGAAATGTTACTACAAAGAATGCGTGTGTGCGTGTGTGTGTGTCTATGGGGGGGGGACTACAGTTCTTTCAAATCCAAGGTCATCTAATCAACGAACTAAACAATGGGGCATCCAATAACATCCTTACATTCAAACAGCATTGAGAGCCTAACACTGAATCTAGGGGTGTCCCGATCATGTTTTTTTGCCTCTGAGTAATTTAATATTGAGTATCTGCCGATACTTAGTCCCGATCCGATATTTGTATTTCCTAGATAATACAACTGCACAGTGCACACTTCAAGTATATTAAAGTTTGTATGATATGTTTGGCAATTGAACGGCTCTGCATCAAGAAAAGAATAGCCTGCATCACAGCTTTCCCTTAATGGTTTTAATTTCTCTTTTAACAAAAAAGGATCGGAATTTGATCAGGCTTAATATAGCCGATACCGATCAATTAAAATGTGCCGTGATCGGCTTCCGCACCGATCTTTCCAATCCGATCGGGACATCGCTAATTGAAACTGATAAGAGAATATTGCGTATGCATCATCTCTGAAAAACCATGTAACTCTTAATTAAATTACTTTTTTTTTTCTTTGCTTTTTTTGGACAGCCCATGTATTTGCCCTGCAGTTGTAAAGTCAATCCATATCACTTGGAGTGTGAATGTGATGACATATCACAAGAAAATACTCAACCTCTACTGTCTTCGACCTCTTTGATTTTCAAATGTTATGATTAGGTGAACAGCGGGCCTGCGTTTGACTCACCAACTAACACTGGTGGTCAATTATTAAATGTTACTGCAACATAGAACTAGAATGTTTATCAGTATTCTATATCTATGATCTGCAGACACGGTTCACTAAACAAATCTACCAATCTGTTGTCCCTAACGAGACGTCGTCGGTTAGAAATAAGGGAATGTCCAAAAAAGAAACACAGTGAATTTGTGGTTTATTTGAGGTTTTAGTGTCAAAGCTCCGGTTCGATCCCCCGCACCGGCAGGGAAAACTTTGGGAAAGTGAATGAATAAGGCTCTCCTGTCCTTCAAAACCAACCGCTGAAGTGCCCTTGAGTAAGGCACTTAACCCCCCAAACTGCTCCAATGGAGTTGCTCGGTGGCCAACAGTGTCATGTGGTGTGAATGTGTGTGTAACTGTATGAATGTGAAGCAGGGTGTTGCTGAAGAAGAGCATCCGTGCTTAACGAACCTACCCTGTGTAAATAAAGGTTTAAAAAAAAACAACTAAAAAAACCCTACAATGACTATAATCGTCTGGACATTCTGGACTTTTGTATATCTGCTAAGTCTGAGCTCATTCTTCCAGTCAGCATCAAGTGATTTATATCATATAATTCACGGGAACCTACAGTTTCTTTCTGGTGGAGTTCAATGTCACTATTATCCATTGCCTTTGTATGAGCACGACATATTCGACTCAAATAAAAAAAAGAAAATAATATATAAAATCTGTCTATATAAAATCTGCGTAAGAAAAAGAAAAAAAATACAAATCAAGAAGAATAAACCGGGGAATAATGCAGGATATTATGAGAGAGCTTGTTTATAAAAAATATGTTTTGATAGTGATTCAAGAAATTACGCTGATTAGGTTAGCATGTGTTTCTCAGCCAGGGGTTTCCAAAGCCTGGGGGCTCCAGCTTGTATCTCATCCTTTTGCAGTTTCTCACTGAAAACACTGCTTGGTATGTCTTTAAATGCCCCCAGTCATTTATGTGTGGAATTTCCACATCCCTGGGGTGACATCATCAGTGACAGAGTAACGGGGTTAGAAGCACAGAACTTGGATGGATAGAAAAGACCTTTCCTAGTGTATCATGGCAACTTTCCTCAGGAACACTCGTGAAGGTCCCCATAGAATCTATATCACGTTTTTTTGTGAAAATGAGTGTCATGTGTGGACAGCAGAAGGCTCGCAGAAAGTTGGAATGTTCATCATACGCGCCGCTGGAATGTTCATCCAAATGATGTCTTTACCATGGTAACACATCAGCTCTCTGAGGCTCATGCACCAAACCAACACTGAAATCCATGACAACATTATCAAACATTCTAAGGCACCCATTGGCGTAACAGCCGAATGACCATTCAACAATGTAGATTTGAATGGGAATGGCCATTCTATCAGTTCTAGTTCTATCTATCTCAAATTCCACCCTCTTTTCTTGATCCTCCAATCACAACTCTTGCTGACAAAAGCAACCCTAACCCTCCCGCTAGCTGTCACAGACAGTAAAGCTCAACCCCCCCTCGGTTTGGCAGGCAGACAAACCTTTAAAACTAGCTTCCAAAACAGCCTTGTCTCAAAGTAGCAGACTGTGTGTGATCATTTCAGGGTGAGCACTTCGCCGCATGTCGATACTTAGATATAATAAATACTAATACTAAACATACTCACATAGCATTTACATTTGCCATTTGATGCTGATTCTGTCCAAACTGCTTTACAGTACTGTGTGTGATTTTTCTTTCTTCTTTTTTTTTTAAAGATACATTTCAGATACCGCTGTAATGCAATGTGTTTTTATTGCTTTTGTACAGTAGACCTATACTATTTCTTTATTCTTTATTACCCATGCTATGTCTTTATTTAATACTGTAAGTGCAGAGCTGTGGAGTGCATCGTCTGTGTCCCCTACCATCCCCTGCTTAGAATCTCTGCTTTTCTCTGTCACAGGACAAATGCGGACCTCTGGGAAAGCAGAGATCAAGTTGGACTCTCCAAAGGAACAACATGGAAAGTCTCCAACAGGAAAATGGTTTGCTTTGAAACTGCCTAAACTGAGGCGAAACTCCAAAAGTCACACCAATGTTTCGGACATCTCTGAAACTCCCAGTCCTTCTGAGCCCGTCAAGGGTAAGTAGACTTGAATGAGAAAATATGATAATTGTCAGGACATCATGTATACCTATGTGCTACTTAATTCTTGTTTTATGTATGTTAATGTGCAACATACTGCAAACTAAAACTAAAAAGTACAAGTATTACTGTGGCACTTCCAAAGAGGATATAAGATGTTATTACGTGGATATTATGTTTACAATTGTGTTTGTAAGTACTGTATATGGCAATGCCTTTAACACTGTATTTATTTATGCTTATTTATGTTTATACAGCAATCAGATTCAGTTTATAGTCCTATAGGGGCACATTTGGCAGTTTTCTTTTTTAACCAGATTGGGGTCAGTCTACTTTAATTTCACTCCATTTAAAATCTAAACAGAAATTATGGTAACAACAGAGCATTGATTCTCAATTATTTGTGAGCAGCTTTGATAGAACAACCTTCCCATGCCAGAACCTTTTTCAATGTTTTGAAGAAAATCCAATTCGCAGATTGATTGAAGTGAAACTGAATCAATCCTATTACCTTGTCAAAACAATTAGGTTACTACAAAACAGTTACAACAGCTTTAAAAACAGACATCCTCTTTTCTCTCTATCTCTCTCTCTCTCTCCTCAGAGGAGCTTACGTTTGAGCAGAACCTCAAGCAACTCAACCTCTCGGAAGCCGGCCGGCAGCTGATTGACAGAGAGGAGCGTCTGTTTAGACAGATAACGGATGAAACAGAGCTGTTTAAACATCAGAAAGAAGAAGAAGAGCAGCTCGTTAAAGACCGCGGTGCCCTCCTCGACCTGGTAGAGCAGACTTTTAAAGAGTCTCTCAAGTCAGAGAAGATAAACGTGGAGGTCCTGAAGTCCGCCGTCGACGCCGTGCGTCAGGAAGTGCAGCAGGACGAGCGATGGAAGGAGAGGGTTCAGACACCCCCAGCCTGGCGACCCAGCCGCTGGAGACAACTCCACGACGCGGCACTCCGGAGCGTGGTGGAGGAACGAATGGAGGGTGCTTTGATCGCCCCGGGGCAGGGGTCGCTGTCGTCCATTGACAGAGATGTCTGCGGGATGGGTAAGCTGCTGAAGGAAGACCTGTTACGGGTGGTAGATGTGGTGAGGGGATGCTACCCAGCGGAGATGGACATCTGTAACCTCTACGCTAAGATGTACCACCAAGCCTTCGGCTCCAGGCTGAGTAAGATCGCAGACTTTGGGTTAGGTGAAAAGGATTGCATCTACCTCCTTCGTTGGATGAATGAGTACTACCCAAAGTAAGTGATCCCCCCCCCTCTGCGCGTCTGGTCCACATTTTTGCGCAAACCAAATGTGACACTTGTTCATTTGTTATTCATTGAAAGGGAATGTGATTTATTATTCTGCTTTCTGTGTCAGTATACTTAAAAAACAGGAACTGGCTGGAGAAATCGATTGTGAGGCCCTGGGAAAGCTGTTGCCAGAGGAGCTGTCTGTACCTCTGGAGACGGAGTATCTTACAAGCACACAGGTAATAAGGGATGAATCAGATTTTACACAGAGACAGAAACGATTTTCTACTTCATAAACAAAAACAGTGGGTCTTAATCAGCTGATCAAGACAAATATTGATAATGCTTTTGTAAATGTTGTAATCTTGTTAACCGGATGTAGCATTTATAAGGTGTGCATTTATAACGCTCTGCTACGCATTTATGCAGTTACACATTCACACACACACACACACACACACAGTACACACACACACACACGCACGCACACACACACACACACACACACACACACACACACACACACACACACACACACACACACACACACACACACACACACACACACACACACACACACACAAGCCTGCTTCTATAACTTCTAAGGCTACCGTCGGCCCTTAGACTAGATTAGAACTAACTTTGTTGACGGCCCGTGTTTAGGGGGAGGTAAAGAATCGGACCAACCAGATCCTGAAAGAGGCGGAGCAAACATGGATGGACGGAGCCGAGCCTGAGTGCACGGATGGCTATTACTGCAGTCCCTTGGCCATTGATGTTGTTCAGGTATGAAGAATTGATCCCTATTAATTAGCACACTAACCTTTTCAAGTGTACAATATCGCATGTTCGATTAGAACTTTGAGAACTGTGATGACGATGTCATAATGGCTACCGGCCCCTGAAAGACTTTTAGAATTCCCAGATATAATTCTGAGGTAACATTCCAAAAACTTGCACCTGAACTTGTTTATGCTTTCCTGTGTGTGCCTGCCTTTCCATATGGTCTCTGAATATAATATGTCTCTGCATTAGGGTCATCTTACAGATAGAGGTACATACACTGCTTACGAAGTAGATTAGTCAAGACCATGTAATGTCAAAATGGGAACATTTCTAGGTGGAATTAGGTAGTTATTTGCTTTTCAACATGAGGTTTGAATCCGATCTTGGCTAAGAGTTGTTATTAATTACTCTTTTATCCTCTATATTTGGAATTAGTTCATCAATGGAACTATGCAAGCAGTAGAGACAATTCTGGGAGACCAGCACAAGGCCAGGTTAATAATATGTCTGCTTGAAGACTTCTTGCAAAGGTAATATTTTACTTTATTTACTTTATTTTACTTCAACAATGCTTCACAAATGTACATATATATTATTCCTGTCTTGTTGAAAGATTAGATTATTTCTCTGTTGCAATGTAAAGATGCGTGTTTCTTTTATTCACATGGGACATGGCCATATCTGTTTAACACTTTACTCTTACCTTCCTTATGATGTAACACGCAATTAACAAATGGCCTGTGAAAACAGATGTCTTTTCAAATATATTTGATACAACTGTTGTCAAGATATGAGTAAAATTCAACCATCCATTTTGAAAAAATCCCAACTGCAGCTTCAGGAATTTCCAGGATGTTGTCATCAAGGGAAGCAAAGCAAACGGCAGGTCCGTCACGATGGCGAACCTCGTCTGTGTTGAACAGTTCAGGTACGCTTCCGTCTACCACCGATTCCTCCATTATAGACTGTGAACGTTCTAGCGTCAGACGCTCACTAACACTAAGTCAGTGGAACAGCGTCTGAGACAGCTAAAACCCTTCACTGAAACAGATTTATTTTTAAAAGAAAAAGAAAAATTCTGTTAGATGGGTTTAGCAGTTTTCCTCGGTAAGGTACCTCAACTGTAGGGAGGCCTCACCTGTAAGGAAAATCTACATCTTTACATTTATCTACTCAGGAGATACAAACATTTCCGTTCAAGCAGTCGTACCCTGGTTTGCTGTTTGCAGACACTAACTGAGCTGAGAGCTCCTGCATTGCAGTGAGGTGTAGTCGTTTGCTGCTCTCCAACGGCGTCCCAGCTTGTTAGCAGATATCTGGCATGCATACAGGTATGCACTCGTCAAGTCAAGTCGAGTCAGATTTATTTGTATAGCCCAAAATCACAGGGCACATAACAACATCCGTGGAGATGGCGTCAGCGACGTCCTACTAGTTACCGCCCAGGGTGATCATAGAGCGACACAACGAACACGCGGCTTTGTGAGATGGAAAAAGGAACGTCCATAACGTCTAGCGAGCTCGGATGCTGTTACAGCTACAGCAAACCTATACACCCTAACAGGTTGGTAGCCTGTTTAGGGAGGCTGCTTAGCTGCTGAAGGGTTGCTGGTTTGATTCCCACATACTGACAGCAGTTGAGACTGCCCTCTTGCCCCTGAGCATGGGCAGTATGTACGCACTGTATGAGTAACAAACTGCTCCAAGGATGGGTATTGAAAACTAGCAAACATTAGTTAAATAATATGCTGGTACAATAGAGGGCAGTTGCTTGCAATATGTCATTGTGTTTTTTATAACTTCTTGAAAACAATACTGTTGAGCTGATAATATCGCAATAAAAGACATTTGCCTTTGCAAACAGTGAACTAACGTTATGCCTATTTCTATACAGGGACTACATTGTTAAGAAGGCTCATCTCTTCCCAGAGGACGTTAAGGAAAGATGTCTGTCTGTTGTGAGTGACATGAAGCAGTCAGGCAACTTTCATCTATTAAGCCCCCTGCACACTAAACTAAAGGTATTGTTCATTTAAAAAGAATTAGTGTTTTCATATGGTGTAGCTCAATAAACAGGTCTTTACATGTGGGTGAAGTGATTTTTGAAAAGCTTTATTTAAGTAGGTAAGGAAAATGCGAATTAAAATGTTTATATTAGTTTCGTTTTGTCTTACCTTACCTAAGAATTTAACCTTATCATTTCAAGCCCACACTTTGTGTTTTGACCATGTAACAAAGGCTATACTTACAAAGGAACAGAACATCTTATTTATTTTTTTCATGTGACCCAGAGATCTGATCTGTTTTTCCATGTTTAGTATGCAAAGAAAAGATCAAATTCAGGTCAGATAGAGAAAACTATCACATCCGTTCCTTGTGTGAATGCAGCCAAAAGCAATTTGGTATTTTGCCCCAGGGAGAGGTGCGTCAGAGAGAGAGAGATGGTAACGATAAATGAAAGTCTGACTCACACTCTCTGATCTCTGGAAGAAAAAAAAAGAAAAAAGAAGCCACCTGAATAGTAATTGACTGAATAGAATATCCTCACCTCAAATTATGGTGCACAGTATACCCACCTCCTCAGCAGTAGCCTATTACAGCCTCCTAAATCACCACTATACAATTAAAGCGACCTCATTAATATATCATATACATGCAGAAGTGTTGCCTTTTTAGGGTCCCTAAGCAATATATATATATTTCTTTTCATTTCAGTCAGTGAGACTTTTTTTAATGCTTTGCGTTAACTAGAAAATTGATGAAGTGTATCAGAAATGTTAGGTTTTGCTCCATTCCTACTTATACAAGTTATTAACACATAACATATTATAGTGACTTGAAGTAAGTGCATATTTGTCTAATGTCTTCCTCTGTTCCTCGCATCACACACAGCCACGGTACTGTAACCTGGGGACAACTGACTGGCTGAAGAAGCCACTGCTTGAGGAGCTGTCTGACAGTATCGAAGAACACATTCAGGAGCTCCAGGGTCTGAGTGAAACCTGTCATCAGGTAAACTGAAGGAGGCACACTGTAATATGTGTCAGTTAAATATCACATAAGTTTGTCCGGCTGCATTGGGTGTTTTAAGCCAAGAAAGTCATGAGCCGTACGTCAAATCATAATAAATCATCGATGAACTTTCTCTTCGCTGAAAATGGTAATTTGTCTTGACTTAAAATACCTGATTCTGCAAGCAAATGTGATTTGCAGTCAAATCAATGATTATTTTACACGGATGGCTAACTAGTTGATTGATTGATTGATTGATTGATTGATTCATTGATAGATAGATAGATAGATAGATAGATAGATAGATAGACATATTGATAGTCTATTGTAATTGACTGACAGACTGACTGACTGACTGACTGATTGATTGATTGATCGATTGATCGATTGATCGATTGATTATTGTTACAGGAGTTGATGGGCCAGCTCCAGCTGGATGTGACTGTGGAGTACGTGAAGAGGCTTCTGAGAGGGAAAGTCAAACTGAAAGACAAGGAGATGCAGGAGAAAGCTGCCAGGACTGTGTGTGAGAACGGACAGAGACTACGCAGTCTGTTTGTCAAAGCGGTGAGACATGATCCAGTAATACACTCACCAACATATATATATATATATTTCTACGTTAAAATAAGCAGGGTCTGGATCCATGATTCTGATTGGCTAGTAAGCGTCACGTGACCTCCATTTTGCGGGGTAAATCACACAATCTATCCCGCTTGGGACCGCATTTCAGGAACTGTCAAACAGACCAACTGGTCGGTGCGCATTTCAAAACGATGTGTCTTTTTTAATAATATCTAGTAGTCTAACTGTTGTAGAAAAGCAATTAATCCTCGAGGGGTTTCTACAACTCGGCTGTGCCTCGGGATCCGACTATACAACCGGGCGTAAATCCACCCATTTACCCCTTCCTCTTGGGGTTAATTGCTTTAATATACAGCAGGACTGGGTTCACTTTACTGTCAATTTAACAATTCACTAAATCATTTGGCATGAAAAGACCAACCTATTGAGGAATAATGGAGAAGGAATGCTCTGCTATTAGCAGATGAAATCAGGTCATCCAAACTGACTGAAGCGAAAGTAGGTTGATCCCGGCCGAATAGAGAAACTCAGTACAGCACGCAGCACAAAGTTTCTCGGCGGGGTGGTAAATGCGTTTTCGTTTAGACCACAAATCTTATGAAAATAAACGTATTTTACTCCGGGGGGAAGCCGGATACCTCGGCCGCTTTCCCTTTTCAGTGGTAGGGGAACACTGCAGTGCTTATTCCACTGGAAATGATTCTTACACCGAGATTTATCTTGAGTTGGATCAATACTTTGATTCAAGGCTGCTGGCGGTGGCACTGCCATAGGTATGTGCAAAGACTACAGTGCTAGCAGACCTCTCTCTCTCTCTCTCTCTCTCTCTCTCTCTCTCTCTCTCTGCCATGAACTCTTGAACAGAATCAATGAGGTAACTGTTATCACTGTTAAAGCAAATATTTTGTTCATGTAAACCATGGGTTCTTAGTTTCTCGGATTAAAACGTTACTTCATTTGTCACATGGGGGACCACCAGACGTTTGCCTGTGACCATTTAAAGGGGAATGCCACCCCATTTTAAGAATTAACATGATGTTATTCCCGTGCCTCAGGACAGTTCAGTCAGTATTTGTGAACACTCACCACTCTCTCCTAAAGCTAGAAACCAGAGAGAGAGAACCCTCCGGCGATGTCACCGGGATGTAAAATCTCAGGGGCTCTGACTTCATGAGGCCATAAAATGTTTGTGTGAGCTCCTACACCCAAATTAGGTTTTAATTCTGGTTCAGACTGGTTTTTCTTTTTGAAAATCACTTTTTCCTCTGCTCATCCTAGGCTTTTTGCCCGATTCTCACAAAACTTACATTGTGGCATTTAGGGACCAATGTCTTTAAATGCATAATTCAGAAAGCTGCTAGCCCTAACCATGTGACCGCTACACCCAATAAAATTTTGGAAAAACGCATCACAAACAGGAAGTGACATGTGAACACTTTGTCCTATTTTCAACAAACTTGACACACACGTTTTCCATGATTGGGGAAAGTTATGCAAACGTTTGTGTCATCCAGGCACATGGTGGTCACAGGACAGGGACTTGAAATTTTCCACACGGATACATATCGGTGTGCCAATGCCTCACAACAACTATCACACCGATCGGCCAGATGGTGGCGCTAAAATCATAGATCAAAATGTACAACTTTCGCCAGACGTAACTTGTACACCGTGAGTCCGCCTGACACGCGAGTCCGTACACATTTCCAGATATCCTGGGAACTAGAACTTTCCCGCTGGATAACGGTAAATGATAAAGATAATGGCTACGATGCTCAGGTTGAAGCACATATCAAGGCAGCGAGTAGCAGTTAGAATATGGGGGTGGGGGGGGGTTCCTGTAGCCAGACTGGTTGCAGCTTATCACGAATTACGTGCGTGTTTACTACCTGGGGTCAGTTTTCGGGGGCCTCTGTGAAACCAGGGCGTTAAGTGCAAAGACGCTGAGCCCGGCCCTTTGTTTTTCGCAGGGGTCGAGAGAGGCCTGGTTGAGCGACATCCTGCCCAGGATCGCAGAAGTGCTGAAACTGCAAGACATTCCTTCCATGCAGATGGAAATCGTATCGTTGGGCACCGCTTACCCTGACCTAAGGTAACCTTTTTTCCTTCCTCTCAGATACTCCCTTTTGTCACGCGCCGCGTCGCTGCAACCGGTCATGTACAGTAGTTAGGGATATGCCCAAATGATCGATTATTCGATCGAGAGCTTTATCGTTGGCCTTCACATGTGGAAGTCGATGTGTCCTTTCTAGTACTTTTTAGACTTCGAACTTTTGACCCAACTGTAAAATGTTTTGCTGGAAAGACATAAGACGTATTCCTGTGTTTCACAGTTATAAATGCAAACTGTTAGACTTTCTCAGAAGACCAACAGCTCCTTAATCCATGCAATCCGTGAATTACAAATGAGATGCTTTGAAGGATTTACAATGATTAAATCTACTCCCCCTCCCCTTTTTTTTATTTTTACCCTCAACAGTGAAAAACATGTTTCTGCCCTGCTCAAGCTCAAGACCAACCTCTCCAAGGCAGACCGGAGAAAGGTGAAAGCAGCTCTCACAGACATTTTGGGTGAGACCAACCATGACGCTGCACGGGCCTTTTTCTCCAGAGTGCAGGTCAAATGAGGGTTTGGTCAGTTGTTTTGAGTGTTTTCCGTAGCGGTAAGAACGTCGGTGTTAACCAACAGTATTAGCACGTTTTCCTTTTGCTGTATCTATGGTGCTGCTACAGGCTGAGGTGATGTATGTGTGATGAGGTGTGTGTGTGTGTGTGTGTGTGTGTGTGTGTGTGTGTGTGTGTGTGTGTGTGTGAGAGAGAGAGAGAGAGAGAGAGAGATGTGCGGTATACATATGTAAAACATATGTAAAACATTTGTGTAAATATGTTTATTTTTTCCTCATTGAAACTGTAATTATTTGTATTTTGTATAGACACTATGTACATTTTGGGAAGTGCTGTAGCTCCAACAAACTTAAACTTGGTTTATCAAATGTTTATTGTTAAATAATTTAATTATATTAGATACTGATGTCTACGCTTCAAATAAATTTGATAAAATTTCCATGTGAGTCCAGTACAATCTCTTAATTTCTCTATTATAAGTACAGGGGCTCATAGTCCACAGTGATTTACAGGAAGAGCAATGGTAGAATGAGTTTAAAGGGGATACAGTCAGAGCCCCATTCATCGTATATGGAGCAGCCCCAGATTTTACATCCCAGTTACATCACCGATTGGAGGGTCGTCTGATTTCTAGCTTTAGGAGAGAGTGGTGCTTGTTCACAAATACTGACTAAACTGTATTGGGGCGCAGGAAGAACATAATGTGAATTCTTAAAATGGGTGGCATTCCCCTTTAAGTTGCTAACGATCAAGGTAGCTTA
>OMKL01136523.1:0-7500 GCA_900302295.1 Parasudis fraserbrunneri
GTCCATGTCCATGTCCGCCGCCATAGAGGACGCGTTCAAGATGTCCTCGTCGCCCGCCGAGGTCCCGGCGATAGAAGAAGCCGCGGAGATAGACGAAGAGAGAGAGAGGGAGGGAGAGGGAGAGGGAGAGATATCGCTTGTGTGATTTGTTTAGTGTGATTTACTGCTGGAGTGACGCTTCTAGGGGTTGAGGGTTGGGTTCCATTTCACTTCACGTTGCACTCCACCGCTAGTATCGCGGGGCGCGGTTCGATGAAACAACACCATCTTACCTCATCTTACTTATGAACAGCAACGTGTAACTGGAATAAAATGGTGTAACGGGTGTAAAATGGGGTAAAAAAAAAAAAAGGATTTATTTCTGTGGAGCATCAAAAATGAGTTTTGAAGGTAATGAAGTATGTTGAATCGGGAGAGTAGTTAGTAAGTGTATGGAAAAGGTATATACATGGATGAATTTGGGGTATAAGAAAAAAAAAAAGCATATGTCATGTAGTGAGTGGTTCTTGAAAGTTTTGCGTTTTTGCTTTATTAGGACGTAGGTGCGAGGGAAGCAAGGAGTTCGTCAGGCCGGTAGACTGTTCTGAGGCAGTCGATGCGGAAACAAACCAAAAAAAACGAACAAACAAGCAAAGGATTTATTTAATCATCATGTTTTATATCTTTATAAATGAACACACGGTGCAGATTCAAGGTGACAAAAGTGTGGACAAACATGTTTCCTTGTTGGCACACTTTTATTGCGACGATGCAACATATAGCACAGTTTTTTTTAAGACTGTTGCGTTATCGAGAGGACTAGTGTTTGACTTGAGCTAGGCTCACTGAGAATTATACTGAGGTGATGTTTGATCTATATGATGGTATGGCTGTCTGGCAGGTTCAGCTTTGTGAGAATGTAATGGGGCTAATTCGTTTGGAAAAAAAACTAAACTCAAAGCTGGACTGGGAGTAAATGCTTGGTTTTAACATTGAACAATAAACTGTGTTTTCTCAAAGCAAACCAAACTGTTTGTTGGTTTTTTTCTCTCCTTTTTTACGAGCGTAATTTGGATTGACAAGATCTGAATGGTTACTCAGGCCACTGCGATCAAAAAAGAAGTTCCATATTTAGTACTCCTAAAGACTTCCTGAAATTTGAAGCCTTTCATCATGGAACCTGTGCACACACACACACACACACAAACGAACATACACCCACACACACATATGCGCGCGGAGACTATTTTGAGTTTTGAATTTTGCTGTCGATCCAGTCTATGAAGTTGTGGACGTTGGTATAGACGCCTGGCTTGTTCCTCTGGGCACAGCCTTCTCCCCAGCTGACCACGCCGGCCACGTAGTGGGTTCCATCTCGCTCACACACCAATGGACCGCCCGAATCGCCCTGGAGAGAGAGAGAGAGAGAGAGAGAGAGAGCAAAGAGCTAGTTTCCAACGGACACATTTTATTACAGGGTAAAGGAACCGAGAACTTCGGTATGGGTTACAACACTGGCTCCCGGAATGAATTCCTGTATTGCTACTGGCTGTGATTTCATTAACCAACGTTGACTGGTTTTGGACCAGAGGAGATTTCTACAAAACAGACGATGTCCATCTCAACAGAGCTGGCACCAAGGGTTGTAACAACAAACCTCACCTCCAAACTGCAAAGTGACTGAGTTATCGGGAGGATAGGAGGAAACAGCTATCTAGTACGATTTGGCACCAGATTCAGGCAGAGAGACCAGGCAAATGCGTTTGGTTCGGTACCACATAGCCTTATCTGGAGTGCTTTTGATTTCTTTAGGGTGCCAGGGGTGATACTTCCAAGATATTAGAATGTGTTTTAGTACTATGGATTTTACAACAGCATGGCAGAGACTAGAGAAAGGCATTATGGCAGGGTGTACTATTTCCCCATTAGCATTCACAATGGCGCATCGAGGTGGGTGGTAGGCGAGGAGAGACAACAATTAGGGCTCACATGGATGACATCACACTTGTGACCATGACAGTGCCTTTGAACTGAAGTGCCATGCACTATCCCTTTAAAGCGATACTGAACTTTGGTAGAGCCTTTCATTGTGTAGCTTCCTGGCCATGATATAAGTCCATTTACTTGCACTCCTGTGGTCTGCGTGTGGGGAACAGAGATTCACTTTTTGTCTCTCTCTCTCTCCATTCATTTGCATGGGTATTGCGAACCAAGTCTCAAAATCATAAAGTTCAATATGATATATATTTTTTAAATGTATTATTATAATATTTGTTTTATGGTTAACTCCTCTTGGAGGCATGACATGACTATACAGATGGTTATTTGTGCAGAACTTGTCACAAGAGCGCCTTCACATTCTTCCCCTGGAGAGGGAGAGCTTCTCTGTACTTCCCTGAAATCTGAGTTGCATGTGTGATGTCACTAATAGGTCGAACCTATCATGGTCCAATATGAGGTAACTTGACACCTTTATCTTCAGCATACAGAAAAGGCTGAGTAGGTATTGACATGTCTTGAAAGAATATAAGCTGTCGACTTGGAATTATTGATAAATACCAATGGGTGCTTGTTGCCAATTTTCATATTCATAAATCCTTGCATTCTCAATGAGGGTAAAGGTGTAGAGATTCTGCTAAGCCACTTTCAGTCGGGTTTTTTCTAACAATTTGGTGGAAAAACCATATTCATAGAAATTGTTATTCAATATGGACTTTTTTTTAAGGGTTTAAAATACATCTGGAGGGGATCTTTAAGTACTTGAGTATAAGTACTCATGATGCCACCCCTGGTACACACCTGACAGGAGTCGATTCCTCCTTGCAGGATGCCTGCACAGAACATGCTATTGTCCAGCACGGTGCTGTAGACGGTCGGACTCATACAGACTCCCTGGGAGATCAGGAGGACGTGAGCGTTCAGCAGCTGACTGCTATAGCTCTCTGGCGGATGGGAATCAGAATAAAAAAATTAAAATTACACTGAGAACTGAACCATAAATGAATTGATGAAGTGCTTTGTTCACTTATAAGTCTATTGATGAAAACATACATAAGACTGATAGTCTTAACAATGGTGTCGCCAGCCGGTCTTATAGCTAATGTCAAATCAAAAACAACGTTTTCATACATTGGCTATATCTAGCTTGCTAATGTTAGCTATGGTTAGCTAGCTAGCTAGCTTGCTAAAGTTAGCTAATTAGCAAAGAGTCTACATCATCAACGTTACGTTAGCTAACATAACATTGTGATGTCGTGTTTGGCTAACACTTACATGGCTAACTTAGCTACTTAGAAGCTAACTTAGACACTTAGTTTTTCATTTAACGTGCCACCCGGTGGTCAGTAGCAACAGCTCCTCCAAGAGGGAAGCATTTTCAGGGGAGCCGGTTTCATACATTGATTGCCGGCCACCTACACCGTTGTTCGACTATTGGCCTTGTTTTCTTAATTTGTGAAAACCCCATTGACAAAAATGTCTGCTATTATCATGAGATAATTATCTCCATTATCTCAAAACTCAAGACACTGATGTAAGTGCGTTTTTGGTGGGCTGAGATGTTTGTTACCATTGTAACAAATCAGACATCGTTTGTTAATATCCTATTGGTTAAAGGACCAATCTGTAATTTGTGTGACCATATACATTTGAGGTATATTCACATTCACATAATTGCGGAGAATGAGTGGTAGATGGAAAATAAACATTTTGTATCTGTCAACTGATCGTAACTGAAAATATAGGTCTGTTTTACTCCAGCGTCTACAAACCTCACAAATGTAAACAAACCTTCTACAGCATCAGGAAACATGAGCAACGAATGTTTAGCTGTTGTCTCGTGTTGGTCCTTTTGGTAGAGGGGCTACCCTTCCGTTTATATTTGGATTACAGATTGTGTCCTTAAGTCAGTGTGAAGGGGAAACAATATAATATTGGGTTTTTTTTCGTACGGTTTTCGGTACGACCCCATCCTGAGACCACACACTCAGTCTTGGCAGGGAAGGGCTGGTCTGGCAGACAAGCAGTCTTCACATAACGCGTCTCCTTGGCACAGTAAGGGCTGTCCGTCACTTGCAGTCGGAGCAGGGCTGCACAGGGGAGGAAAGCACGCAAGTGATCTTTATTAGTACAAGTGGGCCCCCTTTACACCTGGCGTTAAAGCTACTGTGGGTAAGATCTGGTTAATTTGCAAGAGGGCGGGTGATCCGTGACCGTGGTATACTCCTGGCACACGTCTGAGAATAAGTAAATAATAATAATAAATAAGCTGTTTACATACCTGATTTGCATTGTTTTTGTCTGCCATGTTTCTCCGCTCTAACCTTTTTCACGTGAGTGTGATTGACAATCGTGGCGGCCAACGAGGTACAATTAAGGTCTTCCCCGATTGGCCGGAAACCCCAAGCCATGCAAAAACTTTTAGTAGGCGTTACTTAGTACTGGGGCTATATATGGTGACAGAGACCTTTCAAAGGGAGGCTAACTAAGTTGTTCTCAGTTCTTTAAATTTGTCACATGAGCTACACAACGAGCTGAATGCATCTGTGGTTAAGTCCTACAGTATCCAAATCTCAGTCCGATCACCAGGTTATGGTAATGAGTATTAATGACCAGGTGTAATGGAAGTCATAATCTCAGGTCAATTGGTTAAATGATGTTACAAGGCGAAATGCATTCTACATGCAGTAGTATTTCACTTACCAATGTCATTATAAAGGGCTTTGTTGGTGGCCCTGTAGCCTTCGTGGACAAAGACTTCTTCTACTGGGATGGTCTGATCATATTCCTCAGCCTTGTTGATGTTCACTCCCCCCAGCACCACTTGCATGTCCTTACTGGGATAACTGCAAAAACAAACAACCAAAAAAGCAGTGTTGTGAATTGGTGACATGTAATTAAATTACTAGTTTAGCTCCATTTTTTGTTGTTGTTGTTGCAGTAATTGGCTAGTAATTCGATTTCAAATCATAGTTGTATTTTTTTTCCCCGGTAGAGGGAATCTGTATCTGTATCTGCTTTTGGTCATATAGTTAAGCTTGTTAATCACTGTACAAAGTACACATTTCCTTCAAGTCCAACGATGTAAAACACCCACACACCCACATCTAGACTCCTAGACTCAATCGACCACTTAAAAAACCAGCTCAAAACCCATCTATTCTCCCTTGCATACACATAACCCTCTACCCTTTACTCTACACTCCGCCACTCATCACTAGACATTATCTGCAACTGTTTCCCCCCCTCTCCTTTCCCATCTTTGTCTCCATCTCCATCTCCGTCTCCATCTTTGTATCTGTTGCTGAATGTTTTCTCCACCTACCTGTGCTTTTTTGTTTTGTCACATGTCTGTCACAGTTTAATGTAATATAATGTAATGTTTCTTGTAATTTAATGATATGTGTTGTAGTGTCATGTAATGTCTCCTCTCCCCACTATGTAATGTGTCCTTGAGTTTTTAGAGAGGCACAAAAAATTAAATGTATTATTATTATTATTATTATTATTACTACTACTGTAAAACAGACTTCTCTTTAAACAGACTTCATTCTCTAAAAAAGGTGGAGGTTTTACATGCAGTGGGCGGCGGTGAGGACCCAGCAGGACCGAATGAGGATCCCCCCGCAGAAGTGGCCGAACTGGTAGGACGAGCCTCTGGGTCTGGTCTGGAAGGACGCCTGCCACGGGTGGGTGGCGGGACTGGCCTTGGCACCGCCGAAGATCCTGCCGTGGATGGCGCTGAAAGGCTTAGGCTTGCCGCATTGGGCGAAGTTAGTGTCTGACGTCGGAGTGGGTGGAGCTACCGTCGGGGCTGAGGGCGGAGAGAGGAAGTTGTGAGTGGAATGGGTGTACCGGGGGGGTTGGGATC
Organism: Parasudis fraserbrunneri; assembly: GCA_900302295.1. Taxonomy (NCBI): domain Eukaryota; kingdom Metazoa; phylum Chordata; class Actinopteri; order Aulopiformes; family Chlorophthalmidae; genus Parasudis; species Parasudis fraserbrunneri. The sequence continues at coordinate 5,849 of OMKL01136523.1, forward strand.
AGTTTCCCCCTTTCAGTTCAAACAAAAAATGTTTCAACAGATTGACGTGTTTTGATGCTGATGATGAGTAGGTTGGATAATACAACCAAATGTGCCAAAAGTTTTCCAATAGAAAATCCACATCCTGAAAGAATTGAATTGACTTGCACATCCAGTATTTCTTTTGCAGGTGCGTCAGAGAGGAACTTATTATCTTAGAAATGAATAAATGATTGTGACAAATCGGTATCAGTGCTGGCCAGTATGGGTGAGGGAAAAAAAGTATTGGCCTCAAAAAACACATTGATACATCCCTAGTGAGTACAGTGTGTGTGTGTGTGTGTGCGTGTGAAGCACCTCCAGAGCATTCCTCGACTTTACAGTAGTCCCATTCCAGTCTGCCTTTCCTCTTGACATAACACCAGGGTCGGTCATCGCCATCCGGGTTCCTGGAGGGGAGAACCAATGATAAACCTGTTCACGCTGAGCTTAGCTAACTGCAGGGGGGGGCTAACTGCTACCTTTAGCTCTTTCACTTTTTAGGCTAACAGTTTCCAGGGGTGGAAAGTAACTCGTTACATTTACTCTTGTTACTGTAACTGAGTAGATTTCTTTTCAAATAAAACCCCTTTTTAAGTCTTTTTAAAAGCCTGTACTTCTACTCTACTTGAGCACATTTTTTTTTTTACGTGAAGTACGTCTACTTCTACTTTTACTTGCGTCTGTTCTATTTTTTTGTCATAAGAGTACAGAGTACAGTGAGGTCTGACATTTATAGCGAAACACAGTCACTCCGGACACACCAAGCTTTGTTGGTATGATTAAAAAAGGTGCAATCCCCAAACTTTGGACTTAAAGTGACTGATCGAAATATTTGCAAATACCACACCAGAAGGATTACTTAGTTGATTCTGGGGAGGAACGGTATGTGAGCATGCACAGAATCGTAATCATATTCGCTGAAAAGTGACTAAATACTTAAGTACTTTTTTGGAGCGCAACACTTACATTTACTTGAGTCGTTTACTAGACAAGTGCTCTTACTCCTACAGTACTTAAGTAAAACTTTACAGAGGTAATGGCACAATCGCAGTTAACTTGCACTATGTTTTTCAACTTGAGTATCTGATCTGGACACACACACACAATATCAAAACGAAATAGAGGATATCAATGGACTCATCACGGCCCAGTCAACTGTCTTTCACTCTCATCGGTCTCAACATGTTTCTGCAGTAATCCTGCCAACGTATGGACATTGAATTTACAATTGTAAAATCGATTGTCAAAGTCCTCCTAGTAGTGCCTTTAACAAAAAGGAACAAAGCCAAGCTGTAATCGACAGAAAGATGTTAACATTTCCAACAAGCCATCCCGCAACTCTCTAAGAGTTCTGAGGGATCAAAGATAGACCAATGAGGAAAAGGGGTGGGACTTAGTTTATTGACATTATGACCCTTTCCTGAGTCCAACAAGCCGTCCCCCAACTCTCTATGACAAATGGTGTAAATGTATAAAACATTTTCGGTTGATCCTCCACAGATGATGGCTTTGTGACGTTACTTAGGCACAGGTAAATAGGCAAAAAAAAAATCCTCTGTATTTGTAGTGTATTTGTGTTAGAAGTATGCTTTTCAAAGGTTTTCAAAGTGAAAGGGAATGTTTTGAAGTCA
>OMKL01136523.1:12500-15496 GCA_900302295.1 Parasudis fraserbrunneri
CCTTTTTGACCCATTTAACCATTCTATGTTGTCAATAATTTACCAGTGACTTCAAATATGAAAGAAAAACAACCATGTATTCCTAGATACGGATGACTCCCATTCAAAGAGATGGGGGTCAGGTGTTGTTAGTCTCGTTAGTCCCCATTATCAAGATGGCGGCGGAGTAAAACAGACTTCTCTTTACACAGACTTTGATTGTACAACTAACAGTTCAGGAGATATGCTCCTTTGAAAATGGAAGGTTTGGCGCTAGAGGTTTTCTTCCTCTTCGGGGTCCTGAATGTGCACAGCAAATTTTGTTGTCGAGATATCTTGTCGGTTTGCCCAAAGTCATGGCGTGACCAAAATCAATAGGCTTGTTCCTCTTGGTCAGAGTCCTGCATCAGGCAGGGTACCCGCGGGTCATTTTGTGGGTTTGGGTTCGGATGCAGGACAAAACAAAACATGTCCGGGTCGGATGCAGGCAATCACTAATAGCCTCTGGTTTTCTACAGTGCATCTGTGTGTTATTCATCCTTCTTGCTCTGCTTTACAGGCCAGTGTTTATGCGGAGTAGCCAATGTGCTGTGTCCTTCCACCCCCACTGTTTGATGCCTGACAAGCTATAGCTTCTGAGCAACAAGCTAACGCGTTTCCACGGAGCAGCCTCGCTTGCTATGCAGGCAGCCGTTCATTGGACTATTGATGGCGATTTCTTTCTCTTAGAGGTCCTGGAGAGGTTTCAGAAGAAGAGCCACAATGGTAGGTTTACTTTACTTTGACTTTTATTTCGAATAAAATATTTACTTGTTAACTTGCGAGCGACATTGCTACTTGCTCTGATTGCACTAATGGAGCGCACTGGGGGAGAGAGAGAGAGAGAGAGAGAGAGAGAGAGAGAGAGAGAGAGAGATACAGGCATACTCACTCTGCTGCGTGCTTTCTTGTGCAGTGTTCATATTATTTATCCAAGAGGCTATGGGCTAACCTTAACAACGCTAAATGCAGTGTGAAGGAAGGAGACTTGGCTAGGGTTATTTTGTTTTGCAAACATTTTATTGACCAGTGGGCTATGGTCTGAAATAAATGGGACGTTGTTGTTGTTGATGACTGTATGTGTGCATGCTTAGGGTTCGGGACAGGGGTCTTGACTCAGTGGGTCTGGCCGGACTGTAGGACGTTACATGATTGTATAGGCTGTGGAACGGGTACGGTATTGCATGGTGTGGGAACCGGCGGGGGGGTGGATTTGGATGAATGAATCAACTATCGATTGCATTGCATTTGTATAGCGCTTTTCTGGACACTCAAAGCGCTTTACAATGTAGAGCGGAAATTGCCTCCTCCACCACCCTATGTGTAGCACCCAACCTTGGGCTATGCGGGCTATCAATGGCTGCCATACACTGGCAACAGGCACACAACACATGGGAGCTCGGGAGACAAGATATCAGCCAATCAGGGGGAAGGATATTAAGGTGGCCTTGATGTCAGAGACCTGATTGGGAAATTTGGCCAGGAACGTCGGGGAACCCCCCCTACTCTTTGCGATAGGCGCCCCGGGTTCTTTAACGACCACACTGAGTCTGGATCTCGGTTTAACGTCTCATCCGAAGCACGGCACTCGCAACTGTACCGTGTCCCTGTCACCGTGACAGGGGCGTTGTTACTGCCAAGTCTAGAGGACAGGGTGCTGCTCCCTGCTGGACAACGCCACTCTCTGACAACAGCCTTGACCGGGGCTCGAACCGGCAATCTTCCAATCATGAGCCCAGAGCCCTGCCCATAAAGCAACACTGCCGGATTTCCAAAGTCAGCCCTGTGCAGGACTCTGCTCCAGGGGTCATGAATGTTCACAGCAAATTTTGTGACTGTACAACTGGTCAGGAGATGTGCTCATTTGATTTTAGGCGTCTTCCAATTCGGGGTCATGAATATATTTTGGAGTTATCCACCCGGAGTACCGTTTTGTTTACGATCAGTCTTATTTGATCAATAATTTTATTGTGGTTAATTTTTGTATGGGAGGGCATAAGGGGAGCTACTGTGCCACAGGTGAATAGTACTAGAAAATTCCTCTCATCCCATCATAATTAAATGTGTATGTGTGAATATGGACACAAATGCAAAAGAAATTCGTATCATGACTTTTATTCATTTGGTTATTAACATATTCAAGTGAGCGAATGTTTCATTAACAATGCATACATTTGCATATTAGAACACCTTTTTGTCAGTTGGGTTAGAGTTAGGCTAATCTTTCTGTTTTGTACCATGTAATATTTGGTGGCTATATCAACGATTTGGGGGGAAAAAATCATTTTGCACACAGGAATTTCATTTTGAGTAAATTAAGGGAACACTCAAAAAATAAAGCTGATTTATTCCGCCCATAATTTCACACATATCGCAAAAGTAATTGTCTTGTACAAATTCACTTGGTTTGAACGTGATTGAGTGAAAGAGTTGGAATATGTGATGTCATATTCCAGGAAGCACAGAGCTTAGTGAAATGGTGAAAACCAAAATGTATATCAAGACCATAGTGAGTGATGAACAGTTCCTGGAAAGCCATATGCTAAGGCCTTCATATTTATTCCATTTTCATCACGTCACTGAGCTGTAATTAAATACCTCCTGGAATACGTGACAACATAATGACATCACACGTCCCAACTGTTTGACTCGATTTGTACAAGGCAGTTTGTAGTTTCGGGACACAATGAATTGGCTTCGTATCCTTTAAGTGTTCCTTAATCAATTTAAATCAGTGTAATAAAAAAAAAAAAAGAACGGTCTCACTGTCAACATAGCCTGCGAAAAGACCAAAACCTACTACCTGCACTTCTCCAACTCACAAGTATGGTTCGTCCAATAGGGATGTGAACAAGTTCACTTTTTCACGGTCGGTTAGTTAGTAGATGGTAACCGAAAAACCGAATATTCAATACATGCTCACATTCACAAAGGCTTTGACTAGGTGACGGGTAAAAAAAAAGAAGGCACAGTCCAAG
>OMKL01136533.1:8207-20341 GCA_900302295.1 Parasudis fraserbrunneri
TGTGTGTGCATGCATGAGCGTGTGTGCCTGTGCATGTGGGAAGAGTGAGTGAGAGCGTTAGAGAGGTAGAACGAGCAAAGGAGAGATGGAGGGAGAGAATTAGTGAGTGAGTGCATGTATGCATTAGTCAGAAGTGCTCTGTCTCTAAAGGGGGTAATTCAGGCCCCTCAAAGTGAAAAATAACCCACTAGCACTGGTCAGGTGTAGCTGATGAGTATATCAACTTTGAGCGCCAGCATGAGGTCCTATACATACATCTGAACCTGCCTGTTTTGTTAATTTTTCTTTAGTTTTGGGTGTGTTGCTATTTTTTTTGTTTTTGTTTGTTTGTCATATTTCTGTTGTATAGTGCTCTGTTGATGTACTATGTACTATATGTCAGTGTTATGTCAGAACTGTTTACAATATGTTTGTTGCTGTGGAGGGAAGTGTTACATTAAAGGCCCAATCAGTGACTCAGACATAAACAAATGGATAGCCCCACCACCAAAAATAGTAAATAGCAATGGAGACATATTTTCACTCTCTCTGTGACTGACTGGGCTTTCCATTTACAGATCAAATTCTTTAAGAATGTATTTAAAGAAAGACACTGATACTGTCAAAAAATCCCTGATTGGGGCTTTAATTCAATTTAGTGTATAACCTCCGATTTGATTATGTGTTTTACAGAGGAGGTTATGCTTGCAGAGGAGAATAAGAATTCTGGGAGATCAGCTTTGGATGGTAAGATCACACGCACGCACGCACGCACGCACGCACGCACGCACGCACGCACGCACGCACACACACACACACACACACACATTGACAGGTATGACCATTGTGCAGTATCTTCTGTTTCTTGATTCATATTCATCTCTCCATGCACCAAAAAAAATCAGCATGGGTTGCATGATTGAGAACAGTGTACATTCGAAAATGTCTTCCCTGTTACCACTGGGAGACAAATCGCATTGTAAGAAATAGCGTTGTCTCCCAGTGCTGAATAACTATGACCCACCCATCCCCATCAATTCTAAAGCTTGATCATTCTCAATGTTAGCAGCTCTTTAAACTGCGTCAGCAGTAAGACTCTGTGAAGAGAGTGAACACAGCACTCCTTGTCAACACCAAGCAGATGTGAGCCCTTTGTCCACCATGACCTCAAATAATACAAACCCACAAACAAGTGAAAGTGGAATGTGCAAAACTGTGAAGTAAAGCATACAGTCCACATACTGCTCAACTGCTAATTGGCTCTAAACTGTGGACACCAGTTGTTGTCTTGGCAAGAGAAAAGTGAAAAGGCTTGGCATGTGCTTTTATCGGGCATACAGCCTACTGTCTGTTTTCTAGGCCTTTCTCATACTCTCTTTTTTCTATGCAAGACGTGACTTATCTCTGTCTGTTCGCCAACCGTTATGTTTTATTGATAGACATTAAAATATTGCCAGTGGATTGAACAATATCTTAAGCATAATATGTATATACCATGTTATTTTATTACTGTTCTCATTACCTTTAATTATGTGCAATGTGTTCAGTGCTGAAGCGAGCCACCAGCAAGAAGACTGGTGCACGCAGAACTGGTCCGGGGGAAGGGTTCGCTGATACTGCAGGTGAGTGAGGAACAGTATCCTCTCTTCTGTCACAGCTCAGAATAGGTCTGTTCAGTTACTAACAGCCTGAAAGCCATATATATGAGTGACATTTGTTTAGTCTTTTACTCTCATCACCATTTAAAACCACATTAAACTGTTACATCACCAATACCCTGCTGTTACAAAGAAACGTCGCCGCAGTTGCTGGGTCAAAGTTCAAATTTGACCTGTGAAATCATGTAACTCACAACGCTCAACCAATGTGAGAGCAACTAAGAGGGTTTCAGCTGATGGGAAGTGCATGTGATTCATTGAATTCCAAGCAGCATCATATCCCATTCCCAGCAAGCATGTGACCACGTCTTAAGCCATCACCCGCCACTCTTTCCATCTCATTCCATACAGGTCTTTCTTAGTTCATCACCTCTTTTCCTAAATCTCCTCCGCGTTTCTTCTCGATTTTCCTCCACTTCTCATTCTTACTCATCTATACAGTTGTGAGGTAGCAGTGGCTTAAACGGGCAATTTTTGCCAATTTTCAACCTTAAACCTATCATTCTGTTGTGAGGAGGACGTGTGATAATCAGACATAAAACTTACCAACGTGTTCTGTGTCTCAAGAGCTTGTGTGTCTCAAGAGCGTGGCCGCATCATCGCCCCAGAGAAACTCCGGTGATGTCACCCGGTGAAGAGCAGACCTCTAGTGAACTGCAGAAACTATTTCCTCAACTATTTCTTCAACTTTCCTTGAGTTGGGCCTACTGCAGTGGAAGATGGTTGAGGAAATAGTGTCTGCAGTTCACTAGAAGTCCTCTCTCAGTCTTGGGGGGCTGATGCGTCTGCTGTCCATGCTCTCGAGACACAGAACATGTTGCTAAGTTTTATGTCTGATTATCACATGTCATCCTCACAACAGAACGATTAAGGTTGAAAAAACAAAAAATCAAATGGACCCTAGTAACATGATTTGAATGCTTGACTAATCACCTAATTAGCAGATGAGGTTAGACCACCCAAACTGTGTGTTCCATTCACTTACATGAAACTGTTAGCCTTAGCTTTGCTATGCCACACTTTTGAGCTACTTATCAACTCTGTGAGTAATATCAAAAACACAGATTTGGCTGGTTTACCCACCCAGTCTACTAGTTGGCTTAACACAGTAGCTTTCAAACCATGTCAGGCTAATGTGAATTCTCAGTTTAGCTACTTCTATCAAGCAAAAAAATGTGCAGTGCATTATTTTCCCATGGGGGAGACGATTAGAGATTTTGTGGACATTTCTCAGCTTGGAGGTATAGCCCACATCAATCATCTTTCTCCTAAATAGTTATGATTGGTGCATGAGATGCAGGAGATGAGGTGGAATTTAATGATGTAATTAAATTCCTTGCTTAGCCACGCCTTACTGCAACCTAGTAACAAGGAAAGGGAAAGATACTTATTCTAAGTTGTTACATATCTATGTTCTCTATACTTTTTAGGTGTTTACTATGCACATTTAGATCCCAAATGACCCAATCACGGATTTACCAATTGCCAGGTCTTTAACTTCTCCAGAGCAGCTGCTCAGTGGCTGACAGAAGATGATAGTTGTAGCCTACTGGTCAGCTCCCAGATGTGAATGTGTGTAACTGTTTGAGTGTGAAGCATTCCTTGCTGAAAAAGAACACATACGCTCAGCAAATCCTCACTGGATAAAGAAAGACACACCTTTTCTCTGCGTCTCTCCCCTATAGGCATGTCTCGGTCGCGGGTGAACTTCCGTAGTGGACGTCGGGGTCCCGCTGCCTACCTGCGGCGTAAGGAGCGCATGCTACGAATCTCCATCCGCCGCATGGTGAAGACAGACAGCTTCTACTGGACCGTGCTCAGCCTGGTGGCCCTCAACACCATCTGTGTGGCCATCGTCCACCACAACCAGCCCGACTGGCTATCCGTCTTTCTCTGTAGGTCTCAAACTTCAGCTGGGTTCTTGGAAAAAAAAAAATCTCCATTTTAACAAGTAATTTAATCTTGTATTAACTCTTTTTTAAACAAGTGAAAAAATCTGCCAGTGGGGTGAGATAATCTAATTTGTTCCAATGCAACTGAAGTTTTTTGAAGAATGTTATTGAAACAAGTTTCAACAATATGTTGAAAGAAGGCAAATCACTGAAAACAACCTTGCAAACAACCTTGTTTGTATTGTTGCTAGCCTGTTCAGGCAAGTATCTGTTGGTGCCTCTTTACTTTGATGTAACACTCTCTGTCCTCTCCCCTCCAGACTATGCAGAGTTCGTTTTCCTGGGGCTGTTCTTGGCAGAGATGTTCCTGAAGATGTACGGCTTGGGTTTCCGACTGTACTTCCACTCATCTTTCAACTGCTTTGACTGCGGGGTGAGTTCATCCATCTCTCAATTGGACTCCGCATTAGACTGGAAAATGTGGACTAGCACCCAAAGGAATTCTCCTTGATATCACAAGACCAAATGAGGAATTTCTGACGCAAAAAAAAAGAGGAATCTTGGTAATTGGGGGAAGATGAATACAAGCTGTGCAATAAAGTCATTATCTATAATAAAGCTGCTATTCTTAGCATGCCTAATTAAATAGTGATTTATATTCAGACATTTTTCGGATGCTGATTGTTGTACGGCGTCAAAAATCCTGGGCAGGTCATCTTCGGCAGCATCTTTGAAGTGGTGTGGGGATTCTTCCGGCCCGGAATGTCTTTTGGCATCAGTGTTCTGAGGGCACTCCGACTTCTGCGGATATTCAAGATCACCAAGTAAGTGGGACAAATGGTGCCTCTTATTCGGTACCTCTCATTTCATCTGTAATAACTCTAGGTAACATATTTTAATATATTCTGTCCTGCTTTCACAAGGGTCTCTCGGCGAAGAGGCTCCGGTCTCAGTAGGGTTTCCCTGTTTAAATAAAAGAGTAAAAAAAAGTGGTGTAATTTTTCTTGGTCAGATACTGGGCATCTCTCAGGAACCTGGTTGTGTCCCTCATGAGCTCCATGAAGTCCATCATCAGCCTGCTTTTCCTCCTCTTCCTCTTCGTGGTGGTGTTTGCCCTGCTGGGTATGCAGCTGTTTGGGGGCAGGTGAGTTTACCTTACCTTGGAGATGATAGGCCAACACACTGATTACATTTTAGGCATTCAGCAGATGCTCTTATCCAGAGCAACTTACAACAGTAGGGTAATTTCTCAATTTCTGGTATCACCAACATAGCAAGCAGGCAAAAAGAGCAGCAGTGAGAGTGAATGAACAGTGCCCAGTAGTAGTCAGTAGTTTGAGAAATAGAATGTAAAGTTTGTGAACAAACTTTAAGTTGGCTTGACAAAGCCAGGCTGTAATAGACAGAAAGATGTTAACATTTCCAACAAGCCCATCCCCCAACTATTTCATAGTTCTGTGGGATCGAAGATAGATTAATCAGGAAAAGGGATGGGAGTTAGTTTATTGACATCTGACCCTTTCCTGAGTCCAACAAGCCGTCCCCAACTCTCTACGACAAGCAGCGTAAACGTTATTAAGGATTAAAAAAAATCGGTGAATAAGAGGTTATATGTAGGATGGAGTGATAGAAAAGGGAGAAGAAAGGTGTGTGTGTGGGGAGGGGGGCAGTGGCATCAACATTCACTAGTTGGTCATGTATACTGTAGCAAATTGGAAGGCTCTAGCTTAAAAGTTGATTATAGCCACGCCCCTTTATAAGTCTATGAGAAAAAAGGGAAAAGAAAGGATAGAAGTGAGCTATCCATACAAAAAGCACAAGCACACCTATGCCCAGCAATTTTGAAGCTGGTGGTTTCAAAGCTGTAGGAGGAGGAGCGATGACAAAAAAGGCAATTACAATATCAGTAAGTTGCCGTTGTCAAGCCAACTTAATAAAAAGCAAATTCAATGAATATGTACAAGGACGGTGCGAGACTGCACACCTGAAAAGGCTAACCCCCACCTGCTCCCATGGAGTCGCTCAGTGGCGACCAGCGTAGATGGTATCCGTGGAGTTGCATTGCTACGGAACAGCGTAGACCCAAGTTTATTTCCTGTTGCAATATTTGCTAACATAGCTGACAGGAAATGTAGGCCATTTAGAATGTTTATGTTGTCAAGTTGAAACCATCTATAAAACCTGAGCTTGACTAGGCAGACAATCCTCCATGTATCAATATAGGTTTAAAAACGAAAAACTCAGATGCTGTGGTTTTCAGTATTGGCTTTTCAGGGATAGGTATGTGGTGTGCCTGTTGACCTTACTACATTTGAGAAGATCTATGGTGCTGATTTACCCAGTATATTTTACCCACATATCTGAACGCATGCTTTTTTTTTTTTAATGGTAATTACATACTGGCAAGTGAACAATGAATCCTTCAATGGTGCCTTTGATGGAGAGGGAAAGAAATGACATGTCTGGATGAAAATAGCTCCTCCTCCTCCTCTTTTTTCCCTGGTCATATTTGCCCCTGTGTTCTCCCTCTGCCTTCCCTCTAGGTTCATCTTTGAAGATTACACTCCCACCAACTTTGACACGTTTCCAGCTGCCATCATGACAGTGTTTCAGGTTTGGCTCCCACAGACCCCTCTCACTCTGCCTGCTCTCCGTGACACATTGCACCCTGGGATATTTTTCACCCAAGGCGAAGATTAAACAACTGTGCTCAACTGCTCTCTCCCGCCCCCTGCCTCTGCTATCATCCCACACATCCATGCACACATATGCACATGAATATCTGACAGAGAATAAAACATGAAAGAATGCAAAATCTATCCAAAACGGTAGCAAAATATCCACAGCAGAGTTGAAAAAACGATCTGCGTTGTGAAAGAATGTTTTGATTTGTTAGCAGTGAAGCTACCATTATACCCAGCACTAACACTATAAACAATAATTGACTATAACCAAAGTCTATCTAAAAAGAAGTCGGTTCACTCTGCCAACATCTTCATAACAGGGAGGAACAAGACAAACAAGACATGACCCATGAGTCATCCGTATCAAAGAATCTGTCCTAGATTTAAAAAAAATTCTTTCATATTTGAAGTCACTGGTAAATTACTGACAGTTACTGAAAAATGAAAATTTTGTGATAGAAATATTACCTTTTTCCACTTAGACCAGCCTCTACGCATGTGCCATCCAGTGGTTTCTGCCACAGAGTCCTTAAATACCATGGCAACCACTCACCGTGCAATTCTCGGCCTTTTTGACTTTTTGGCCTTTTCATTTTAAACATCTCTAAATCTCACATTTCACCTCAAAATGCAGTAAAATATAATTATACACAACATAAAATCACATGACATTTAATTATTTTCTCTTAAAGGTAGAATCTGTAATGTCGTCAAACAGCGACCTCTAGGAAAAAAGAGTCCCTCTTGGTACTGCCCTAGGTTTTTTGTTTTTGTCTGATGTGTGGGTTGTGCTGGCCACACCTCAGGCTCTGCCAAGAGAGGTCTGGAGAAATTCACAGTATAATAAGTTAATCAACTCAACCCACATGTCAGACCAAAACTAAAATGTAAACAAAGTGCAATACCAAGCGGGGCTCTTTTGCCTAGAAGCTGCTGTTTGAAGACATTACAGATTCTATCTTTAATGTTTGTTTTGTAGCAAGTAGATTCATTGTTGCCTCCATCTTTAGTGTTATAGATTTCCCCATTCAAAACTCCCTCAGTGCTCCGTCTCCTCATTATATAGACCGCCTCTGCTATTACTATACAGATACATAGTTTCTTGAGCATACACACTATAACATTTTGACTGTGTTAAAGGGAAAATCCACCCTAAAATATAAATCACATATATTATTTCTATAATATTATACAGCTCAGTTTCAATTTGTAAATATGAACAAGTCTCTCCATAAGCTGAACAACAGAGGGACAAGAGTGATGATGTAATCAAGAGACAAATCCTGGAGCTGCTCCATAAACCTAGGGAGTGAGGTTCCACCTGTAATTTTTCTCTATTGTAGCCACCCATTGAAGATCAAAACGAACAAAAGTATTATAGCCAAACCGAATTGTGTAGGTTCATAATCATTGATGGAGGTATAGATTATTTAATTATTATACTGTTACAACCAATAAAGGTAAAAGTTTGAGAAAATGTGTTTTATATCGTGATCTTTACTTATTTCCATTGTAACTACTACAGTACCCATAATGCCTCGCCAATCTTCGACCAAACACAAGAGCACAACTATTTCGAGGTTTGTATCCCTTGTCATTCATGTTGGTTATCGCGGCATTCACCGCCATCTTTGTTTTCACTGAAGCTATCAATAAAACGTACATGAAAAACATGAAAACTACAGTGTTTAAAAACAAACAAGTCAGGTAATCATGAGTATATAATTCCAATCGTGTATTCTGTCTGTTTTGGTTTTGTCACGTCATCCTCTTGCAGCGTTTGATCAAGGCTGGTCCTCAAATGGCACGGCGTTATGGGTGCTGCAGTAGTTACCATGGAAACGAGTAAAGATTCACTTGCATTAGGTACATAGTCTTGTACCCATGACTTTTTTCTCGTTTTTCCTCAAATGTAAAAATGCAGATCTCATTTAATTATGCTCAACTCTGCTCCCATCAAATGTCAGACCAATTGAATAAGTAGAACCATATACAGTGTAAACCCTCTACCTTGAGAAACCCCTATGGTAAAAGAAAATTTGTCTGGAACCAGGTGGGTCTTAAAACAATTCTGTGATTCCCCAGGTCTATAGAATAGAATATTGGACTGAATCCTAGGACGCTATGACAGTATCCATGGTGATTTTTTTGGGATATCTGTACATTTTCTGATTCACAGCTGTAAGCCCTACATTTAAATAAAATTCATTTGGATGTAATAGGTCAAAATAAATTTCTACGAGCCCACAAAGTCGGCCAATAATTCAATGTCAATGGACCAACTCCAAAAAGTATGTCTTGATGACATCACAAATTCAGATCTTTATGTTCTCATTTCCAGCTTAGGGAGACAATTGTCTGTTTATAGGTATTGACTTAAATGTCCAAGATCATTGGAATGGCATAGGCCTAATGAAAATGTGGTTTTAGGGTGGATTTTCCCTTTAAGAGTAATCATTGTGGTGGCACCACAGACATGCTATAAACAGACATGCTATTTGAATGTTTTTGTAGTTATTGTTACCTTTATAGTTACAGGCCTAGGTGTGAGGGGATCATTCTTCTTTCTTTTGACACTGCTAATAAACACGGGTATGAGTGTTTTCTTTTAGGTATTCTTTTCATTTTTCATCATTGTTTTTGTATGATTCATTCTCAGACCATTCACCTGTTAATTTAAATGTAAACAATCTTCGCTAATGATGCTTAAAGGTAGAATCTGTAATGTCGTCAGACAGCGACCTCTAGGCAAAAGATGAAAACATGGTACTGTGCTTTGTTTACAGTTTTTGTTTTTGTCTGATGTGTGGATTGGATTTCAGCAGGTATAGGGGAGGGGTTGCTACTGCTGGCCACACCTCAGCCTCTACCAAGAGAAGTCTGGAGAAATTCACAGTATAATAAGTTAATAAACTCCAACCCACAGGTCAGACCAAAACAAAAAAGTAAACAAAGCGCAATACCAAGCGGGACTCTTTTGACTAGAGGTTGCTGTTGGACGGCATTACAGATTATACCTTTAAGATTATGTTATTTGCCCACAGATTCTGACTGGCGAGGACTGGAATGAGGTGATGTACAATGGAATTCGCTCCCAAGGTGGAGTCCAGTATGGCATGTGGTCCTCGATCTACTTTATAGTCCTTACCCTGTTTGGAAACTGTATCCTTATAAAAAAAAAACTAAAAAAAACAACAACAACAAGAACTATTGTATCTTCATAGTGTGTTGTAATTCTCTGGGGATATAAAGGGTTTAAGTCTAGAATTAAAATACGAGGATGAATCAGTGTCATCGTGGAAACATTAGAAAACGGCTTCCCCCTTTCCCACTGGTAGACAAATCGCATAGAAAGAAGTAGCACTGTCTCCCAGTGTTGACCTTGTTCAGTGACAACGTTGGTGCCAACCTTCTTCTTATAATTCTAGGTTTAAAGGTGACATATTATGAAAAACTCACTTTTTCAGTGCTTGTGCACATACATGTGGGTCTCTGATGGGCCTACTAACATACAAACTGTATAATAAGACAACCCAGTCAGATTTTGCACACAGCCCGTATTCAGAAACTGTGCCTTTAAACGAGCCATTTGGATGATGCGGGTGGTCTTTTTCTTGTGTGTCTCTGTTTTTCAAGATGGCGGCTTGCTCGTAAAGTCTATTTTTCCACCTAAACGGTTCACTAAAATGTGTTTCTGACAACATTTTAGGCGAGAAGAAGGATATGCAATCGCTGGATCTTCATTCATATTTGATCTGCAACACCTAGTTTGACAGTTATCTGAATTTCGTGAGCCAGGCACACGCCGCAATTCCGGAGTTGTGCGTGGTCTTGCATGTGTCGTGCTAGACACAGAAACAGCCCGTCAAGAACAGGACTGAAACAGAGGCATGCTAGAATGCATAATATGAGTGGTATTTTCAGCAAAAAAAACTTCAAAGACATGCTTTTGGGACCTCAGAGACCTATATTAACTTGTTGAAAAGGAGTATAATATGTTACCTTTAAAGTGTAGTTCTGCACTACATTGACTTCTATGCTTCTAACAGCGACCTGAATGCTGTTCTGCGCACCTGTCCCCCAGTGGTTTTTTGCAATGCTTCATCCAGTAAAGTGTGTGTGTGTGTGTGTGTGTGTGTGTGTCGGGGGAGGGGGTTCCCCAGTGGCAGTTCCCAGGCACTTTGAACTGGGAAGAGAGAACACTTCATAGTGTGTCAGATTTTCTTGGCTTATGTATGGCCAGAAATCCTTGGCTTGCATATGAATCCACTGTAGTTTCTTAACCCTCAGAGACAGTGGTGTAGTGGTTCTTTAGGAGGTGGGTGTATTGCTGATGAGAGGTAGATATCCTGTGACCCTGCCTCCCTACTATATCTCAGTGGTAAGTAATTAGGCTGAATGGTGGGTATACTTTAAATGGACAGACTACAATATACTCCCAAAACACTGTTGACTACTCTTTTGCCTAGGGAGCTAATATCTGCTCACAGAGCTTTGAGTTGTTCTGTTAATGCTGTCGTCACATGAAAACATATCCAATATGGGTTTTTTTAGGAATTAAGAAAAATTGCATTATTTTGTGACTGGTGACCATGCATTTTTTATTTTATTTTACAATGGGTTTATTTAAGAGGTGTCATTGGTCATAAGATCATGACACGTTCTCAGCTTACAAAGGACAACATGAGCTGTCAATGCAAGTAAAGAAGGGACATCACCAAAAGGAAGTTACAAGGTTTTATTGTGACAGCAGGGGTAAGTTTACACAGTGGAACACCCTGCAAGATTTCTTGAATGAACACTACAAGAGTTTGTGAACTAAATTCAGCAGCAAACGTACTAGTACCAGAAGAAAGATCAGGGTGCTCCAAGAAAGCCTCTGAGAAAACCTTGGATGGAAGTTATTTTCACTCTGTTCTATTTATTTTGTGTGGGATAGCTTATTATGGGATACAGCTTGTCAAAATCTTGTAGCTTATGAACAAAAATGTTCTGGCTTGCAAGAAGCTAATAGTTTGCATCAACATAAGTAAGACTAGAATAGTGATTTGATTAATGTTGCCCTGCCCGTGCTAATGCAGATCCTTAACCGTACCGTAGACACACTGCTAAATGTCTTTTTGGCCATCGCTGTGGATAATCTGGCCAATGCACAAGAACTGACTAAGGTGTGTACACATCTACTTGCATTTTACTGTTGTTGTTGTTGTTTGTTTCTTTTAAAGAAAAAATCAGGAGGGCACAGGGCTCTTCCTCTTAACTGAAGCCAATCACATATGTTATCTCTTATACGTTTCTACAATACAATTACTTTGTGTATTCATTGTTGTCATTGTTAGGATGAAGAGGAGGAAGAGGAGTTTTTCAACCAGAGATATGCCAGAGGCAGAGACGGCTTGATGTCTGAGTAAGTCATCCGTTTAAAAGAATGACAGTTCTGGGATGGGTTACTCAAAGTCTTTAAGTAGTTCTTAGAAAGTTTACCACTTTATCTGAATGGGATTCGCAACCAACAAGTGATTGTTCAAAACATTCATGCCTTTAGGCTATGTGAGCAAGTTGAGGAATTGAACTGACAAGCACTTATGCAACAAATGCTCTGGGGAAACCATCCTTGGTCTTGACTTTGATCATCATACCACTTTTGTCAGTGAGGGGAAGCTCAATATAAATCCATGAGAATTATCCTGTTCACTCAGTATCTCCATACCGTCAGCAGGAAAGGAATTGATTGTGGACTCTGCAAAACAGGTGTAGGCGTTACTGGAGACTGCCTGATATGGTCCAATCCATTTGATTGCATGGTGAATGCACAAAGATAGAACGTTTATGCATGTGGAAATGCAGAGGCATTGTGGACATAATGAATGTGTACGGTATGTGTCATGGAAACCATGTTCCCCTGCAGAATGGCCTTTGTT
>OMKL01136535.1:0-11000 GCA_900302295.1 Parasudis fraserbrunneri
GAGAAGGGCCCCCCTCCCCTCTTTTCCTCCCACCCTCCCCCCATTTAGGTCTTTAAAAAAGTATTATATAATTAACTAATCTATGTATATCACCTTGTTATGCTTTACTATAGAGGTGTAGCCTACTGTGTGTTCTCAAGCACAACAACATCTAACTAAATTAATTTACTACTGTTACTACTGCTAATACTTTATAGACTCTAGAGTTCGGTGTGTCTGTCCTTTTTTACGTTAGGTGCTTTGCTAAATCTTTGCATTAGCACCCTTGTTTGGCACTGCTCTGTAGCATCACTTCTATATGGGCTTGCTAGTAATGTATCCTTTGCCTTTCCTTGTTCATTCGCTTCAAACGCGAAGCATTTCCAAACCACTCCTGCTGTTTTCTTTTTCAATCAAAACCGGTTGCAGAGGCTTTTCAGTTTCCATAGTTCACAAGCTAACAACAAGCTAACACCGTTCTTATTATACCTCCATGGTCTTGTCGACAAGACCTGCAAAAGTGAAGTGGAAGATAGGAGACAAGAGCGGAGCTCTGTGAGTGGGTCTGGGAGAAGGCAGGGCTGTTGGGCAGTGGTGTGTATGTGTGTGTGTGTGTGTGTGTAGTAGTAGTAGTGCCTGCCTGTGTGAGAAAGATGCAGGCAGCTGGTATTAATAGTGGGTATATTTGCAAGTTGCACTGGTGCTCCTAGTTATAAAATTTAGTCACACTGTCTCCAGAAATGGTTGCAAAATGTGACTAATTGGTCGCAGTCTGGAGCTCTGGCCTATATGCTCCTTTTGAGTGCATTTTGTTCTGGATCAGTTGGCAATAAGGCCAGCCTACTGTTTAGGTTAGGCTACCGGTACATGACAGCAGCATACTTTAATGGAATCAGGTTACAGACAGTATAATAGGGTAGTAATAAAGTAACATGACATGGGAAATATAGGAATGACCATAGGAAAATCACTGCAGTAATCAGCTTTACACTCAATTGGTTTTAGAGAGTCCAAATCTCACAACACACAATTTCTTCCTCAGTTTGATCTCAGACCCCTTTGAGACTTGAATATTTCAGTGAGTAAAACTTTTAGTTTTCCCCTTATTGGACTGTCCATGCAATCATAGAATGATAAATGGGGCTAACCAAAGATTCTGATAGTCTGGCTTTATTGGCTGAGGGGTCTCTTTAATGGTGGGATTCTAAGCCCTTTGAGAATTATGTAAAAGACAGATGTGAATGGTAACTGGTGAGTTGATCGAATTTAAAGGTATCCAATCGAGTTTTTGACCACTAGTTGCTGAAATTGGTCAATACCTTTAATTTACTGTTGACCAAAAAAAATGAGACATGGGTAACTGCAAATAAAAATGGTGCTAACATGTGGTTGGGCTGAAAGCAGGGGGCATATGGAAAGGGTTAATTATAAAAACAAACCCTAACCCTAACTTTGCGACACACCCACCCCTTTCCACTTGCTCCCTGGTTTCAGCCCACCCCTAATGCCAGTGCCATTTGAACTTGCAGTTACCTGTACTTGGAAACAAGCCACAGGGGCCTAATTTGGATCATGTGAATAGAGCCTCTTAGTAAAGAATTAAACTTACGGTTGTTGTCAAAGTAATGGTAAAAGAAAGTAATAATAATAATAATAATTATTATTATTATCATTATTATTATTGTTGTTGTTGTTGTTGTTGTTGTTGTTATTTATCTTTTTTTTAATTTTATTTTTTAGATATGCTGAACCCAAAATGAATTAATTAAATTAAATAAATTGGCCTTTTTCTCTTGTTTTATCTTATCTCAGAGGAGCGTGCACTTTGGTTTGTCCTGTAAAAGGTGCACACCACTGCCACTAGATGTCACTCAAATCATTAAAATGAGAATTTCCCTTACCAAGACTTCTAACACTCGGATAGTGACAGAAAATGGTTGTGAACAAAATATCCTAAACTATTATATTAGCTACCATAACAGAATATAAAATATAAATATGGGTTATTCACCTGTTTTCACACAAATTACAGATTTGCTAAACTGTTTTTTTTGTTTGTTTTTTTACTAAATCCTACAAACTAGTCTCTTCATAAAGCATGACAAAACCCATGTTTTTAAAATTATGAAAAACTTATGACAAACTTGAATAATTACATAACATTCTGTCCGCAAGGTGTGAAAATTTGTTCAACATGCAGTTAGAGCTTCAAGTTGAAAACTGAAAAGACCATTTTTCTTTCCTTTCTAACAATAAATTCCTTCGAAGTATTTTCTCTTCTCTGTGGGTAAATTCATTTGAAATTCTGAAAATAAAGTTTAGACAGGTTGTAGAATTAGGAATAGTGATTCATTAACCCTTTAAATAGTAACCTCATGTTTATAATTCATTCAAACCTTTATTCAAGTCACAGTGACATCGAGATACACAGAGAAATTAATATAAACAAGACAAAACACAAGACTAAAAAGAAAGAATAATCAGTTAAAACAATTAGCCTACACACTGAAACGGAGTGGTTTGGGATCATTGTTTTAAACTGTCCAGAGGTTATGAGGGTATCAATATTTAAGGTGTGTTGAGGATCGTTCAATGTTTGGAGCCAAAAAACGAAGAGCCAACATTCCAAATTCAGAAGTCGGGGGACCTGACTTTTTTCTTGATCCTCCAATCACAACTGTTGCTTTGCTCGGACAGGACAAGCAAAGTTTGTCCAAGAAAAGCAACAGTTGTGATTGGAGGATCAAGGAAAGAGGGCGGAGTTTGAGATAGGCCAATTGACCTCACCACTGTGTACTGGGCGTTCTGTAGGCCTATAGAGTGTATGTACTGATGGCCTTTGAGTGCCATCTCAAGATCATTTTTCATTTCATTGGAAGATTATGTGCTTTTGAGTAGAATGTCGCATTGTCTGACAAGCCTGAGGTTTGGCCAGCATAGTGTGTGTGTGTGTGTGTGTGTGTGTGTGTGTGTGTGTGTGTGTGTGTGTGTGTGTGTGTGTGTTAGATTCAATGGTACCCCAGAGGAGGAAAGATTTTGTGTGTTATATGATTTGTGAGAAATTGAAATCCATTTTATATTTTTCTGTCCCTTATATGATGAAATAAGAAATGTACTCTTCAGTAAGATGTCTTCTGTCTCTGTTCATTTATTTTGGTTGGATGATTAGGAAAGACTTGGTTTCAGGAAACATACTTTCTGTGGAGCAAATTTCATTTGTAAAGCATGGGAGAAAAGACAATGCACTATGTACTTATGACCTAGAGTTTATGTAATAATGTTTATGTTATGCAAAATTGCAAAAAGAGAAAAAGAAATAAATCAACCAACCAACCAACCAATCCATCCATCCATCCATCCATCCATCCATCCATCCATATGTGTATTTGTTTGTTGGTTTGTTTGTGTTTATAATTTTTGGGGAAATTGATTATTTCACAATCATTCACAAACATATCATGAAATCATAATCCATTTCCCCAAAAACTATAAACACAAACAAACCAACAATCAATCAATGTGTGTATTTGTTTTTTTGTTTTTTGGTTGGTTTGTGCTAATTGTTTTTGGGGAAATGGATTGATTTCAGTATATGTTTGTGAATGATTGTGAAATAATCAAATCTAATTACAATCCTGTTCCAACTACCTCTTCAGATCTACATTATATTGGCATCAGCAATATTGACTGAAGGCCTCTTTTTTGGACCTGCATCAAAAATGTAAATGTGATGTAATGAGGATTCTGTCTGAGCCTGGAAGAGCTGATGAAATAAAGATTGAGTAGACGAAGTGAACGTTTGTTGAGTTTTATTGAGAGTACAGATCAATCTGGACGCAGTTCTACAGCACAAAGGGTACAGTGAGAATGCACGTCTCTGAGAGGGCAAATGTGCTAATATGTTGGTCTGGTGTGACAGAAACACAGGTGCTGCCTGTGATTAACTGTCTTGTTCTGGGGGAGTCAAGGTTAGCCCATGTCCAGCTTTGCGGCCTCCTCTCAGATAAGCACACAGGGCAAGTGTTTAGGTATTTGGATAGATGTCTAAAATACAAGATGTACTGCACAAAAAGTTTCACTGTCACAAGCATAAAATGGATTTTGCTATTACAGTGATTTCTTCCCTCCATCCTTCCTGGTTAAAAGTTACTGCACAAAAAGAAATTGCTAGCCTATAGGTCACCAACATTGTGGCCAAACTAGTTGGATAGCCCATCCCCAGAGTCCAATCTCTCCATGAATGAACTGTACAATCCAAACCCTGACTAGCTGATCAGTCTCTCCCATCAGATATACAGACATACAGAACATCAAGATGTTGCAAGGCCCGCTTGGACAGGATCAGCCCCCTGAGCTCAGTGAAGACAGCAGAGGATGGGATCTGTGTCTTGCTGTCCTTGTGTGATTGTCATGTGTTTGTTATTTATTTGTCTTGTATGTTAGTGAGCTGTGAATAGAATTTCCTTTCGAGAACAAACATAAACTAAATTAATCCTTCCTTCCCTCCTCCCTCCCACCCTTCCTTCCTTCCATCATTTACTCTTTCTGACATTTAACCTCCCATCACTAATATTTCTTATTTCAAGGTAATTAGCTGAACTAGAAGTTGAGCTGACTAATTCTTATCTGACATGTTATTATGAGTAGTCACAGAGTTAGAGGCCTGGGTAGACCAAGATGTTGCTGAATTCCCTGTCCGATTGCTGTGCCACCATCGATAAACACCACTTAGGGGGTCCACCAACATTTATTATTTTAGTCAGCAGAAGAGTTCCCGGAAACCAAATGTAATCAACTGTCATGAATCTCTGGAAATAAACCCATGAAGTTTAAAGCAGCCATAGATGATGTTCACTGATACTGTAGGGGGTGTCCCTGTTGACACTTTGAAGCCCTAGTTCTCTGTCTGTGCAGGGGGCCCCCACTAGCAGAGACCACTGACTGAACTAACAAGCATCCCTAAAGCTGTGACAACATCCCACTCAGGGTGTGAGATAAGGCATGTATCTCCCAGGGCACAGGTGGGAGGTGAACACGACAGCACTGATCCTGGGGGTTCCCCTGTATAATATCTTTCTCGCTCTCTCAGTCTGTCTCTTTCTCTCTCTCTCTCTCTCTCTCTCTCTCTCTCTCTCTTGCTCTAGCATCCCCCTTGCAGGTTTCCACACACCTCAGCCACCACAAGCTACAACATTGACAGGACTAACACAACAGTGTTTTTGTGGGGGTTTTTTCCAATGGAATGGTGTATGGTATTGAGTGAGACATTGGGTTTTTCTTCACACTCTTCTCTCACTCTCTCTCTCTCTCTCTCTCTCTCCCTCTCTCTTTCTCTCCATCTGTCTTCACTGTCCTGTTTGATGCTTGCACAGGTTCATAATGACTCAGCCAGCAGCAGAAATGTGCCGTAAACAAGTATGCTCCTTACCACTCTCCATCCCCCACAGCCATCACACACAACTGGGAGTAGACTACAGTACCAAAAACACGTTGGCGTCTTCTCCAAGAAATGCAAGAGATGTGCCAGTCTAATCCCTCTGTGAATGAAATGGAAAGTGATCAGGCCTTAACATGTTTACTAGAACTGTAGGCTGCAGATTGTTTGATTAAGCAATAATCAACAACAAGTCATACAAATACATTAGACAGGAATCAGATCATGACATTTAGCGGAAACTTTTTGTTGTGTAACTACTTATTCTCAGAGGTGTGTTGACCGGAGGTAACACACCCCCCACTAGGTTATTAATGATAGCACCTGCGCGCCAAGTTCAGAGAGATAATGCGTGCCCCAGATAATGACTAGAAAGCCATGCCATGTAAAGGTGCAAGCGATTAAATAAACCTCCTGTTCTTTATTGGTTAAATGGTCTCCGTCTTCCTTATCCGCACGGATATAACACTTTTGTTTGATCGTTGCATTGTCGAGTTGTTTCTTATTTAACCTTTTATTTCATCAGCCAAGTTGACTAAAAACACATTCTTATTTACAGCAACAGTCTCAAGGGAGAGATTGCAAGGGGACAGAGTCACACACAGACACTTGGGAGCTTCCCAGTATAACCAGTGTAGTCTTCTACTATTGGCTATTGAGCAGCTCCACTGGAGCAGTTGGGGGTTTACTGCCTTGCTCAAGGGAACCTTGACAGTAGTTGCTGAGGGATGTGGAGAGTGACACTTGTTCTCATCACTCGCTGAGATTTCCCAGCCAGTGCGAGGGTTCAAACTGCCAACCTTTCAGTCACTTGTTCACTTCTCTAACCTCCAGGCTAATGTAGCATAAAGACTGTATCACCACCACCATACACATTAAACTGTCACAGTAATGAAGCACTGCATAACTTCAGGCAGGGACACGGTGGTCTGCACTCACAGCATCCTCAGCTGACATCAGCTGAATTCTGATGCACACCAATCACGGCTAGGCACGCTGATAAAGCGTTCCCTTAATGACCAGCCTCTTCTCATTCCTGCACTTACACTAAGCTGCTGTGCTGCTTTGATGTGTTGGTAAAGTTACCTACACCTCCCCAGCCTCCACCTGCTTGGTCTTGCTCATCTAATTAATGCTCTGTACTATCATATGTGTCTATGGCTGATTGGAATTGCCTCTGTTTCATCATCACAGATGATCTGTTGCATTATCTATCAAGTAGCCTATGTTATAAGCCTACTGTGCTATCATATCTGTGAAGTCATGTCAGAGTATCATACAGTGTGTCTGCTTGGTCTGTTCTGTATTCACTGATGCAGGTTTTTGATATAGGTGTGATGAGTGGTCACTCATGCACTCACTCACTCACTCACTCACTCACTCACGGATGTTCTGTGGGACATAGCACTCTGGCGTAAACATCGGTAAGTGCATAGATCAGCGCATAGACAGGGGCAGCTTCACAGCAGTGACAGAGTTCAGATCAGCTCAAATAACCCTCTTCAACTTTCCCTTTGTGATTTGTGTGCATCAGCATTTAAGGCAAGATTCTACAAGAAACATTCACTTTAAGAAACTTGTTGAGCGGGAGGGGTGTGCACGTTGCGTCGGCGTTCGGGCTATCCGCGGCTATTACTGTGGTGCAACCGCATCACAAACTGCACCAATATTTTCGCGGTGCTCCGATGCATGTGTCTCCGCCGACCAGGTTGGCCCTGCGAGCACCCTGAAGAGCAGAGCCGTTAACGGCAAACACAACTTTATTACCACTCTACTGCCACAGATGGTGATGTGAAGTGTATAAAATGAGTGTTCTATACTGAACTAAAATTGGCAGGGGAAATAATATTATTGTAAAAAAATTCTTACTGCCTTGATTATCAATCTTGTTACTTCAACTGGAAGTAGGGATGTGTGAGGTATTTCCTTTTTCAGATGCCCCTGTCTTCTATCACAGCTCTGCCAGCAGTTGCCATCTCAAACAAGTTTAGACATATTACAGTTTCTCTGACCCATATACTTCATCTGACAGGAACTGCCCTCCCTTTCATAACATCATAGCTGGTGTTGTGTTCTGTATCTTTGACAGTAAATCAAACGGCTGCACTGTGAAGTAGGAAAAACATTTTTTTGAAATTGAGATGTGTGTGGGAGTAGCTATCAGATGTGTGTGAGTGTGTTTTGAAAGCAGAGAAATATCACCTTTCAGACAGGTCTGACTGTGTAATGTTAATTGAGTATTTTGATTGTTCATTAGCAACACCTGCTCAAAGGTAAAGGTTTCTGGCTCCTTTCTGATTTGGAATGCTGGTTATTCTGTCCTTCATTAAAATGTAAAGCATGGTTTCTTAACCTTTTCAAGTCGGGGACCCAAATTAGATTTTCTTTTTCTCACTGTGGGACCCAGGCTCATTGAAACATATCACAAACATATTACTACAGTAGGGAAGAGCTGATGGGAACACAGTTTAGGGTGAGTATCTTTTGCACCAGATTAACTGTCTGTTCTTGTCTCTCCTGTGAGTGGGTGTGTTTCTGTCAGTGGATGTGCTTGACTTCTTCTGTGTCTGATGGTGGGTTTTGTCATGTGTTGTGTGATAGGTCCCTCCAGGTGATTGAGGTGGTGCTCTGCCCCACCCAGTGCCCTGCACCATCTTATGGAGCTGCATGGCTGTCTTGGATTGAAGTCCCAGTCAATGCCTGATCCTTTCTCTTGCTTGTTGCCTGTTTCTCCATGTCTCATTCCCATCATTATCTACTCATCTTATAGTGATTGAATGGAAAATAATATGGTATTTGAGCTGAAAGGGAGCTGTGAATCAAGCATGATATGACCACACCCCCACAATCTCGAGAAATGGTCTGAGCAATCAGATGAGCTGCTTTTGACCTGGGTTTTATAATAGTTATTAAAATGTTTTAATCATTCAGATTTGGCTGAGTGGTTAATAATAAATGTTTCTGTGGTGTGACAAACTCAGAACATATATTTATTATTACTTTACCCGGACTTTAAACACTGTCTAGACACCCCACCACTTCCATTCTTTCTTTCTTTCCTTCTTTCTTTCTTTCTTTTATAAATTCATTCATTCATTCATTCACATCGCTGTCTGCCAGTCAATCTGTGTATTTTAGCAGGTTCAGCTCCAAGCGTTTGTGACATAATTTCTTGGTATCCAAGCCTTTTTATGCCAAGCCAACCTGTGTGGTTGGCTTGGCACCACACTACTTACACATAAACATAAAAGTAGTTACCATAAAAGGTGTTCAAAGTATGTCATGTATTGCTTCACATTGATCGCAGCATGTTGATCCAGGTCTGGGCTGGCAAAAGACAAGAAACTCATTGTTGTGAAATATATATGGTATGTTATGGGAATCTTAAGATCTGCCCACCTGTACCATATCACTTTTTTGGCCTGAGACTAATTTTTAAATTTATATGTACCCCCTTGTCATAAAGAATTAAGACCAAAATGATTAAAATAAAAGCAATTTTATTGACAAAATGAAGAAGCACAAAAATTCAGTCAACACACATTACAATATGTGTGGGTATTTTTTGTTTACTTCTCACCAACTTCATGCCCTCCATACAACAATCACACCAGGACTCTTATGATAACGCTGTGACATTGTCATAAACATTTATTTTAATTTCCATAGTGGCTTAGATGTTATTGTAACTACACTTCAGTTACACTGGTACCTCAATGAACAGAACATGAAATAACTCTTTAACACACACACTCGCAACAGGCGCACAACACGCACACAGACAGACACATAGCCCACTCATGGGAATGTTCAATAAATAAATAAATAAAACATTGTGAGTTTCAACCACACACATCTATCCCTTCTCCTCCCCCTTTCACCTTCACCACCCTCTCTACTCCACCCCCACCTTTGCTAAACTTCCTCCTGTCCTTGTCTCTGTATTGCCCACACAATAGTCAAAACATGATAATGACATAGGCTAGGTGCCATTTTGCCTACAGTTTGTCCTGCTCAAGGCTGTTGTAATACATCTGTAATGCCAGTACCACAGCCAGGCAATATAGGAAAATGGTGAGTTGTCCAAAACCTAAGACTAATGAATGATATTGTAGTTCCAGACACTAATTCTATTCTGGCCATCCTCTCTCCATCCAACAGCTGTTTCTATAAAGTAGTTGATTTGTGCATTTTCAATACCCCTGCATCCAGACAGTCAGTATGTATTTACTTTTACCCAAAATATATGAGCCCCAAGGTATCACACATATCACAGTTACCCATTACACCCACACACAGTACATCCTGTGGGACTTTAGCAGTATTCCAAAATCACAAAGGAGCTATTTTTACAAATCACAATTACAAGTCATCTCTCCCTCCTTGAGCAGTCTTCTCTATGGGTGGCCACTCTGAGCCCTAATACCCTCACGAAAGGCGAGTCTTTTCAAACTGTGACATGCTTCTATATTATGATGGCTCCAAACTACCAGTTTTAGGTCATGACTGTGTTTTACATGTTCTACATGCAGTAGTATTGATTCTGAATTCCAATACAACTCAACTCCTAAACACATACAAGAAAATCCTGATAGGAAGTAACACTCTTATCCAACCCAGATTTGACCATTGGGCGCTCCCCTGCTTTTAAACCCCTCTACTTTTGTACCTCTCTCTGACTCTGACCACACACAGGACTGCTTAGCTGCCGTTGAAATTTCACCAACCCAGAACTGATCTCAATCAAAACACCACTACAGAACTCTGACTTGTATCATTAGAAGCAGAAGTGCTTATACACTACAGCATGTATTATGGGTTAAAGTCTCTGGCCTCAACTCAGTTGAGGCCAGAGACTAGATAGATATGTGTTTGGGAAGAGAGTGCATTACATCTTCAGGTACTCCACTAAAACAGACCACACTTCTACAAATTTCTAGAAGCTTTAATGCTCCCCTCACACATCGCTATTGTCAAATAGGCTGCACACACAGGTGGAACTGACTTGGTCTCCGTAGGTAAAACAGTGACAGAACCTGACAGAACCTGAGGGACCCTTTGTAAATATGCAAATAGATTTCTCACATAATGCCATCTAGCAAAGGCTATTAGTATGGATGAATGAATGTTATTTCTTACTTTAAAAAAAAAAAAAAAAACATTTCCATAATAAAGACAAGACACATGCACAAGGTACAAGACAGAACAAAAAAAAAGTAATAATAATAATAATAATAATAATAATAATAATAATAATAAAAAAATAAAAAGACAAATAAAAAGACAAAACACAACATTAGATACAGACCATCCACAACACTCCATCTCTCCTCCCCCTACCCCCAGTCGTACTCAGTACAGGGACACATAGCATCATTGATGCAAAGCACACTTCTCACGAGCCACGAGCTAGTGAGCGAGTGAGTCACTGTACCACTGTCATTGGGTTCTTGTCTAGTCTAGACTTCTTGTTCTTGTCCAGACTTCTTGTCTTGGTCTTGTCTAGATTTGCAGATTTGCAAGCGAAGGTAAGATGAAAAGGGGGAGGCAGGGGAGCCGAGTGCATGGCTGAGGGAACTGGGGATGT
>OMKL01136540.1:0-11016 GCA_900302295.1 Parasudis fraserbrunneri
GGGGGGTTGTGTGCATATTTCTGCATATTGTGGTCCCTACATAGTCTTGGAATTACACGAATTGGGTATGGCTGTAAAGCTGAGACTCTTGTGAATCCAGTGAGCCCAATTGTATGTATTTATGTGTGATGATGAAGTGAGTCCCCGTTGTAGCCCTTTCAATGTGGTGACACATTTTATTTTATTTTTCAAACTTCACAGTATAAAATGACCTATTCTGGTCTTTAGGCTAATAAAACAGCCTCATAAAACTTCACAACCAGAAACTAGAGACCTTGGCCATTCAGCAGATGTATGCAGACATGTATTTGGTGCGTTGACAATAAGTGGGCTTTTCAGAGAGCAGTGCTAGATATCCAATTACCGAAATTGCCAATTTTTTTAAGAATCTCCAGATACCAAAAATGCCCCTGCCCCACAAAATGTCTGCGCACGGCCCTGCCCTCTTGTGTTCAACGTGGCCCCTACACTCCTGGAGCTGTGAGGTGTGTGTGTTTGTATGCTTTCCACCAGAGGACAGCATTACACTATGTATGTAACCTAAAGTACACTCCCAATGTGTTATATGCTTAAATCCACCAGAGGGTAGCACCTCCCTGTCTATGTAACCTGAAGCATAGTGGTGCGGGTATGCAGCCAGCCAGTCACTCAGACAACCCTATCTGTAGTCTGGACGAGGTCCAGCAATAATGAATGATAAACTTTATAATAAAACATTTATTTATATAGAGCTTTTCAAAATAAAGTTTAAAAGTGCTTTACAAATAAGCATGAATTCAGAAATATAAAAATATAAAATATAAAAATATAGCATAAACATGAACTCAATGAAAACCATCAATAGCACAAGAAAAGGCACACAATAAAATACACTAGAATGTAAAGTTAGAGGGAACAAAATTTTAAGTTGGCTATCTGAGGGATCAAAGATAGACCAATCAGAAAAGGGGTGGGACTTAGTTTATTGACATATGACTATTTCCTGAGTCCAAAGGCTATTATGGATAAAAATCAGTGAATAAGGAGTTAGCCTATATGTAGGATGGAGTGATACCACACAATCATCTGTTCAAGCAGAGCGGGTGGTTGGCTGGGCAAGACTCCTTGTTCTGCTCTTAACACACAAGAGGTTCAATTATGAGCCCTGTCAACCGCATTCACTATGTGACAAGTACAGACCATAACTACTTTTCCAGGGACCTCACACCTCACACACTTCACTTTCACGTCAATTCCAACAGTGATTGCAGGAAGGACGGAGATGACCCTTAGGTAAAACCTGACGAAAGAGACGGGGAGAGGACCATGATGTTGCCATGCAACTGACAGACCCACACTGAAATAGGTGCCATGCCCTGGTTGGCTCCCCTTGAAGCAAAGCGTTTATGATATATGATAAATATGAATGTATCTCTAGTTATACTGTGTTTGCTTAACAAAGTGAACAAGATTAGGTGGGTAGTAAGTGATAATATAAACCCTTGGGGGGTGGAGTTATGTAAAAGTATTCTGCACCTTTCATTGTATTTGAATTGCTGTTCAGGGATTTCTAGCTTTGAAGCTGTGCACTAACTAATATAACTAGTGATACATTCATATATATCATCATCATTTGTGCAATATAATCCAACAACTACCAGATGAGAACATTGGAGAGCAAAACAGAGAACTACTGTTTGTACACCAACAATTGAGTACTTCAGAAGAACCATATAAATGGTTTAAGTTTTCAGAGGAACAATGTTTCAAAAAGTATTATCTAAAGATGGTAAGTGTGAGTGTTATGTTCATTCATAGTTAAAGACAGTAGAGGTTGAGTACTTTCTTGTGATATATCACATTCACACTCCAAGTGATTTGGATTTACGTTATAACTGCAAAATACACTGGCTGTCCAAAAAAATTTCCATATGGTGTTATATGGTTCTTCAGTGCAAGGATTCAGTTTTGAGACAGTTAAAGTGTGAGGCGCCACGGTGGACTGGAGATGCTCTGTCTGATTGCATGATCACACAACACTGTTTATCAGCAGTGAAACATATGTGTAGCAGAGGAACATATTGGGAATGCTTAACACAAATGGGTGAAAGCTGTAGCCTGCATTTAATGGCTTATAATACAGCATTAACTGAGGAGTTTAACTGAGGAGTAACCTTTCCCCCTCTTTAATACTCTTTCATAACCTTAGTTATCAAAGGAATTAATTAAAATTCAAACAAAATGACAGTACTTCATTCATTGCATAGAACTAAAACATTTACATGATGCTCATCCAAAACCAAGATAAGCACAGAACAGAGCAGGGCACATTATTTTCTTGTTTTTTGGTGACAGAAATACTAATCTGATTAATTGGTTGTTATGTATTGTACTATATGAACATTTATGTGGGGCTACATGTGAAATGTGAATATACTACAGAGATTATATACAGCATGTAGTTAATCTCTCATGCTGTGGGTTTGGTGAGCCATCAGCACTAAACATATGATTCTGGTATACAACACCATACCCTGTTTGATATGTGCAGTATCATTGTACAGCAGTGTCAAAAGAAGAATAGCTCTCAAGTAAACAGACCTCAATGTTGCTATTTGAGTTAGAATACTAAGTCCTCCTTCATGAAGAATGAGGTTTGACAGTGGAATGCTGATATACTGTACAACCCCCCCACACACACACACACACAGTTGCCAAAATAAAGGACGCACCTGCATAGAGACTTCCATATGTGATGGTGACTCTACAAATAATGGTACTGGGTGCTTTTTCTGTCATGGTTTTGAACCATTTGAGGGCAAAGTCAACGCTAATCACGACCGTGATGATTTTTAGTGATCATATCCAAGTGATATCCATATTCCCACATGCCATTTCAAGAATCAATAAGTGCTAAATTGGGATAAAAATCTAGCTATTCAAGTGGGAAGCAAACACTGACTCAAATGCAAAAAAGGCAGAGGATGTACTTCCTGCCACAGCTGAAGAAGTTCAACCTGCCACAGGCAATGATGGATGTAATTGACAAATAAAACTGATTCTGATGATTGAGGCCATGGCATGTGGCTACCATCACAGCTATGTTCTTCAAACCAATGGGTGACCACGGGCCTATCTGGTGCTCCAATGAAGACCACAATGCATCATGGGAAGAAGAGGATCAATTATAATATTTATCTTGGCAGGGAATAATGCCTGACCCTCTTAGTGATGATGTCCTCACCAGTACAAATCCACTAGTACCCTCCACTGTGGCAGGACTAAATGGTAAGGTTTCCTTTATTATGACATTACAGCCGTAAAAGGTACATAAAAACAATTACACAGATGCATGGTAGATTAATCAAAACCTATGCTTTACATACAATACAACACAATACAATACATACACATAACTGCATTTTCCTATTGTTATTATCAGTAGGATCTTTGACTTTGTCTTTTTGTAAAGTTGGAAAAAGGTAAAATGCCTAATCCAGATTTTTTTTACCATATAAATAAAAACAATAATACATTATTAAATGTATTGATTTGCAGATAGAAAATAAATTGTTCATATATTTTACATCTGACCATACTCAATATATACATGTTATTTGTGATACTGTACAGCTCAGTTTCATATTTGTGAAGATGAACATCTGAAGTAGGCTACTTATTTAGCCTTTTTTCATGGACATAATATGCTATTGAAATAGTAAATGGAGCAGCTAAAGGCCCTGTCTCTTGATGACATATGTTGAAGAGAGAAAACACATCAAATGTCCATGAAAAAAGATTAAATAAGTTGCCTACTTCACATGAACTTACATTTTCCAATAACAGCTTTCATAAGACAAAAGGTTGGAGACCTCTGCTTTATACATAGCTTCTCCTTAACAAAATGCTTCATTATCTCACCTTATTAGTAAAAAACAAAACGTGCTAAGCTACCAGATGAGAAGTTTATTTTTACCCCTACACACACAGAGCGCTGTGACGGGGGTATTGCAATCACTCCTGTCCGTGTGTGTGTCAGCCCCGCGTGCAGTGGATTCAGCCGACAGGCCGATCCTCCCTGGTGGCCAGTGGCAGTAATCCCCATGGTTCAGAAAGGCATTTTCCCATAGACAGCCCATAGAAAAGACACAGCTCTTAAAAATTCAAGAGGATACCTTCAACATGGGACATGTAGTCTAATACCTTTGTTGATTATGTACTTTTTTTTTTATCATGAAGACCATTTTTTATTTTGTGGTTGGGTTCCTCCCACAAAAAAAGTTTCTTTGCTGGGTGAGCAACTTAAGTTGAAATGAATGGGTGGCCATATTGCCATCCTTCCTCCAGTTCTATAATACCTCCATGGTGTGTGTGCGTCCTTATCCACTACAGACCTCTTAAGTGTGTCGTAATTCCGGCTGCTCTCATCTCTCTAGGATCTCCTGCAGCTGTAGGAAAATGAACGGGTTAATACTAGATCCCCCATAGCTTTGTCTGTGGTTCATGTAGGGTCTTTAGCTTGAACAAGCTCTTCTAATATCGATTTCTCTTTCTGCTAGGTAGGGGATTTTGAATTTCGAAGCGGCAGTTTAAAAGAAGGAAAAAATCACTCGCCAAAATCAGGTCACCTGACATCACCAGCTCCAGTGAAATCACATAGTGGGGCGTAACGAAATTTCATATCCAGTCATTTAGTGTGAGCAATGTGGCTCTTAAAATTAGGCTAGTTAGCAAAACATATAATCCTCCTGTAAAACTTCACTTTACCTCTCACCCCAAATGCAGTTTTAAGGACAAAATTACTGATAAACAGGGAAGGGGAACACAGTTAATTTTCACCATAGTTGGAAAAAAATAAATGAACCAGAGCTTCGCAGGTTTTTTTGTGTCAATATGATGACAACACTATAGATCTATAACTCCTACAGTTCTGATCCGTATTGGATGAAACTTCGCACATGGGTGGACAGCAGGCCAAAGCCTGAATTCCTGACTCTTTCTGAAATCGGTCAACAACAAGTATTTTATTTGAATTAATTTCCACCATTGTCCATTGAAATCAATATTGAGGTTAAACGTTAGACCTTTTGACCTTCTGCTCTGTGTAACCTAGGGTTGCCCACCCTGTGGGTCTGATGTGTGGGTTGGAGTTGAGTGGGGATAGAGTTGGGGTTGCTATTGCTGGCCACACCTCAGACCAAAACAAAACATGTAAACAAATGCAATACCAAATACCTTTTGCCTAGAGGTCGCTGTTTGACAGCTTTACAGATTCTACCTTTAAGAGACCAGTCACAGCTGAATTGTCAGGTGCAACATTATGGTCTATAAACGGATACATCTTTTTAACAAGTTAATATAGGTCTCTGAGTTCCCCAAAATATGTCTTTGAAGTTATTTGCTGAAAGTACCACTCAGATTATGCATTCTAGCATGCCTCTAATACCGTTCTGTTTCAGTGCTGTTCTCAACAGGCTGTTTCTGTGTCTGTAACGCACCCCAACACTGCTCTCCGGAACTGAGCATGAACTCCAGTGTGCCTGGCTCAATCAATCGAACGAAATTCAGATAAAACTAGGCATTGCAGATCAAATATGAGTTAAGATCCAGCAATTGCATATATTATCTCTCACCTAAAATGTTGTCAGAAACATGTCAACATTGTCATTGGAAGACAGGCTTGGACAGGATATCAACTGCCAAGTTTTCCTGTAAGAGTAAGATAAATAACAATGTATTTTTTTTTAAGATGCAAAGCACCTCTATGACCGGCAATGTCACTAACTCATTAACTCACTCACTCATTCAGTCACTCACACTTAGCTACTCTGCCCCTAGTGGCGGCTCACGGACATGGCACTTTGTGTAAAACCAGTTCAATCTATGGGAGAATGCTTCAAATCTATGACACCGTGTGTCCTTGTTTCATCTTCATCCAGAGAAGTGCAAGTGTAGCCACAGTGGACTGGTGATATTGAAACATCTGCTTAGCAGTGGGACACATTGCTTTGGGACACACATTGGTGCACACCTGCTAAAACAAATGAGTCAAACAATAACCAAGTCCCTGATTATTCAACAAGCTACGGTCCACATGGCAGTATCCATTCCATATACTTAAACGGATAATTCTGATTTTTGGACATTAAGTTGTATGAAATACTTGCCAATATTGTAGTAGATGCAAAGCTATGAGCACCACACAGACAGGATGGGGACAGAGAAAGCACCTCCCCACACTCACCTCCAACCCACCCCGTTCATCTGTTTGGTACATTCTGTTCTTTAAATGTATGCTTTTCACAAGTTTTTTTTCTTCTTTGCAACCAACATTTATTTCAAAGAAATGCAAAATGTTATATTTGCTTCTTTTTTTCTCTTAAAGAAGATCAGATTTAAAGACCATCTTCACATATACTGCACATACATAGATACAACACATATACAGTATTGGCCAATTTAAAGAATCTGCAGTCAAGTCAAGTCAAGTCATATTTATTTGTATAGCCCAAAATCACAATACATGTCTCAATGGGCTTCACAGGCCCACACAGATACAGCACCCCCTGGCTAAACCCCCAAGGAAGATAAGGAAAAACTCCCATAAGAAAGAAAACCTTAATAGTAGGCGAAAAAGGAAGAAACCTTAGATGGGCAATTCAATGGGAGATCCCCCCAACCAGAATGCCAGACGTGCAATAGGTGTTGAAGTGGGCAGCAAATTAGTATACAACAAGGTAGTAGTAATAGTAATGATAATCTAGAGTATAATAAAAGAGTAATAGTGATGATAAACAAAACAGGGAAAATCATAGAAAGGTATAATAGGTAAGCAAAACAGTGGGGCAAAACAGCGTCAGTGGGGATAGGATCAATGATGTCAGACAAGCAATCACCCAGAGTGATCATATAGTAAGGAGGACACCAATAATATCAGATGATTGCCATAATACGGCAGTATTACCAATTAATCAAGTTATATTCCATTAAAAGTGATTACATACAGCAGACTTGATCACAACGCTAGGTAGCCTATGTTGGCAGAAAAAACAAGGTTGCACGTAATCTTTTAGGCTTTCCCCATGACTGGGCCTTTACCTAAAGTAGGCCTATTTAAAGTATGTTTTTCCTTTTCGACCTCAAATGTTGTACGTCTGGCCTCGCAAAATGTTTACACTGCAAACATACATTATTGTCTGCCTCCATGTCACTCCATGAGTCATGCTGTCCTGTATGTGGCTGTTTACAGACAATACAGAGGCCTTGTGGGATGCCTCATGAACAAGTCCATTAAAATGGACATGCTTTATAAAGGACAATCCCTCCATCAGTGTCTGTGATGGCATAATGGTTTTGCACCAAAAGTATCACACACCATTATCCTGATAACAGGACCTCGAATGAATTCTCACCTCATGTTTCCATGACAACTCCCTCTGAAGGTTGGATGGAGAAGGACGTGATGCAGAGGCTGCCTCTGTTTACCTAATGTATTTAACAAAATAGAGTAGGGATATTGCTGCTATCCCAATTGTACTGACTGAGATGTACAATAAAAAAACACAATCAATAAAAAACAAGCAACTTTTATTTCAAACAAAGATTTATCAACAGGCTCAAACATAAACTATATGGTTGTATTTCACCAATGTTGCTCCTTGCCATTTTGAAAGGAAGCTCAGTTTTAGCTGGCTTGGGGAATCCTTGCATTCACAATAAGAGCAAAGGTGTAGGGATGAACCCCATTGATTTTGGTGATTCAAAAACATTCCTAGTTATCGAATTGAGTGCAAACTCCGCCCGGCTGGTACAATCGTGTAAACTTCACCTGGCTGCCTGGGAGTAATAGATGAATAAAAGTTGAATAATTGGTGACTGTCCACTCCAGTCACACTTAGAGCTCTTTGACATATACCTATAGTATTTGTGCAGCAACACCTCCCTAACCATATCTCATTAGCAGCAGAAAGAATCTCTCTCTCTCTCTCTCTCTCTCTCTTTCTCTCTCTCTCTCTCTCTTTAGATGTACCTCTCTCTCAGACCTGACAAATTGACAGCATTTTGTTCGTGATTAGATTCATGGCTTTGGTTTAACAACCATTTATAATGATCTGATAGGTTAGTTAGGCTATTACTGTACATTGCTTACTACTGCAGCAACCACTGTATTTTTCTCCCTTTCACCTGTCCTGCTGCATTCCCTGCTATCATCCTCACACATTCTCAAAAGTAGACTTTTATCTAGCCAGCCATGATAAACTCTGCAAGGTTTGAAATATTTTTGCAATTTGTGTTAACGTTAGTAAACATTCTGGCATTTTGGTTAACGTTATGGTCCCTTTCGTGAAATGCGCTCATTGCACTGTCCAGCATTAGCATGCCTCCAGAGCTAATGGGGTCTGGATTCGAGGATAATATATATTTGCCGATAATCTGTTAGCAAAGCTTCTGTAGCATTAGTTCCAGTCTTAAACCAGGGTACAACTCCATTCATTGCTTTGCTTGGTGTACTGCTTGTGTCTTTTATCACGCTAGCCGCCTAGCCTTCAGAGACTATGGCAGCAGCACTGGCACCATTTTGACTTCTTTGTCCTGAGCGGACTAGTCAGATAAAGCTAGCAGCACCACACTGGATTACTACAGTGATTACATGTTACTATCAAAGCAACACTGGTGGAATTGTATAATGATTATATAGCATTACAGTTTTTGATTCAGTTACGATTCCCCTTTAGATCCCCAAAATACCACACAACAAACAGCGAACACTTTATAAAAATACTAGAATTTATTTTACATTGATTAAAAACACAGAAACCTTAAAAATGAGAGCGCGCAGGGAAAATACGGTACATAGCGGGGTCAACTATCGTCCATCGGCGAGGGAAACTCCAGCCGAAATCCAGTCACCACTTCTCCTGGCAGCCCTCGGGGAGTATCCCAAGTGGGTGTCAGGAACCTCCACTGACAGCCACTCTGACTAGGCAAGGCGCTCCAGGAGGCATTCAGCACCGTGCATCAACGTAGCCTTCAGCATGACATCACACTCTCCACACACTCACATTCAATCTGGGTGGTTGAGCCAAAAACCAAACACGGCAAACCAAACACAGAACACAAGAGTAAAATACCCATCCCCTCCATCAGTCTTTGAGTTCACTATTTTCACTTTCCCCATTCACACAATTAGTCTATCGGTTTGCCATTTGCACCGTGACATTATGACAGATGTATCACCTCATTATTGTTTTATGACAATTTATTGATGCTATCAGTGACACCCGTATACTGGTGATGGTGTGTGCATTTAACAGCCACTGTGTATGTTCATTCACAATGGTATCATGTGGTTATCACCACATTAGCTTTGTAGCTTCTGGGCTGACAAAGTTCCACTATTGTACAAATCGACATTTAACCCTGGGATAAAAAGAGCACTGGATTAACCTGTTAAATTAGTCCTGAGTTAATCAGAGTGTGTGTGTGGATTAAGCTAACCTAGGGCTAAGTGTTATCCCTACAGGGTGAAAAGCCCTTTGCAAAGTTCTAAAGGATTTATCTGGACTGCATTCTATTCACAACGGTCCATTAGCTTTCACAATACAGTGGACAGTAGAGGACTAATATAAATGCACTCCATGTTGTAAAAGCCCATGTAGAAAATAAGAACAATCCTTTCATTCTCATTTTACAGTTTGTCTGCCTCTAAAAGCATTTTCACTCAAATAGCGGCAATTTAATTGCCGTAATGATAAATTGCCTGCTTCTAAGTACAAGCACTTTCAGTTGAACATTAAAAGCAATTGGTTTGCCTGGTAAACACAGGAAGTGCCTCACTCAAACATTTTAAGTTGCCATGGTAGAATGCATGCCTTTTGTTCACATTGCGAAAATGCTGCAACTTCGCTGTTCACTTGAACCTCTGACAGCTGTTTTCCTACACGGCTGTGTCCATAGACTATGAACATCTGACTTTTATTTATTTATTTATTTATTTTATTTAACATGCGAAGCCTATCTCATGAACCAGCAATGTCACTAACTCACTCTGTCGTGGATTCAGTAGTTCAGTGACTCACTCACGGTTAGCCGCTCTGCTGCCTGGTGGGGACTCAACAGGTATCAGCTTCATGTCACGACAGCAACAAGCAAACTTCTATCATGTACAAGAGTTGGTACACAGAGCCAACAGGGTGCCCAGAGCTAATCATCAACACCAACGTATGAAAGCTAGAAAAACATTATATTTTACTGACATTCTGTGACAGTTACAATCGAATATAAGTTAGTTATTCTTCGGTTATGCGACCTAGTGATCCGTCAACCGCAGCTTATGCTCCTGCTCAGCCGGCCGGTTTCATCTGACACTGTATTGATTTGTATCCCCAAATGGCACAGCTTTTGCACAGAGTCACAACACTATTGGACTGACTAGTATGTAGTTTGGTGTTTCACATTTTTGTTGCTCAAGTTGGCTAGCTTGGAGCCTCTTAGCCACAACAGAAACTCCACGTCCTATGGGCAGCACTACAAAGACTGCACCTGCATCGCTTCGCACCTGCATCGCTTCGCACCTGCATCGCTTCACACCTGCATCGCTTCGCATCAATAACACTATGTGTCCTTGCTTTACTTATCACAAACATTTTTTATTTATTTTTTTACAACACAACAAACATTGTTGTCGCACAGTACAGTAACAACCCATTGGAATTGGGGGGTGGGGGGTATCAGCCTCCTGGCTGAGGCCTAATATTGGTTTGGCATGCACAACTTTGGCCTCCCAGCCATGGGCATGGCCCCCGGCCCACTGTTGTGCACAACCCTAACCTTTGCAGCCTTGAGTCAACAGTGCCCATCACCCTCAAGCCAAACCACCTGTTCTTAAAGGAACATGC
This sequence comes from Parasudis fraserbrunneri, assembly GCA_900302295.1. Classification (NCBI taxonomy): domain Eukaryota; kingdom Metazoa; phylum Chordata; class Actinopteri; order Aulopiformes; family Chlorophthalmidae; genus Parasudis; species Parasudis fraserbrunneri. The sequence goes on from OMKL01136540.1 coordinate 10,878, forward strand.
CAACATTATGGGAAATGCGCTTACCGTCTTCCCCAGTGTCAGACAATAACATACCAATTTCCTCTCTGTGCGTTCAGTAGAATGAGATCTGGCTGCATGCTATCCTAGCTTAGTGCAATGGCTGGAAGCGTGGGAGGTA
>OMKL01136551.1:1926-20275 GCA_900302295.1 Parasudis fraserbrunneri
AGCTTCCAGATAGGTGTGAATCAGTGGAACAGTGAGTGTGTGAAGCAGGGCGATGTTGTAAAAAGAGCATACATGCCCTGCAAAACCTTCCCTGGATGAGTAAATAGAAGATCCCTCACTCAATTCAATGTCTTAGATATCACAGTCTATATCATATCATCAAATATCATCAGTCTCTGTTCTATTCTTTCTGTGTCTCTCTCTCACACACACACGCGTGCACGCATACACACGCACACATGCGCACACATGCGCACGCGTGCTGCACACGCACTGGGAGGAGAGCGTCTGACTGGTGACCTCAAACCGCTTTCTGAAGTGACTAGAAGGTAATTTATACTTCAAAAGGACAATTATTCTTCAAAAAGACAGATTTATACTTCAAGAAGACATGACATTGGCGTTCCGGTCGCTCTGTGGGCTAATAGTGCGGTCACACCTGAGTCAGTGTGAACGAAACGGCAGGCCTAAAGGATGCCTGGTACAGTAGATATGTGTGTTAACAAAATTGCAGGCCCTGCACATATAAACAACACAAAGAAACAGTAACTTTCAAGGTAGCTTTACAGCTTCAAGTGTCCCATGGACCCAATTTTCTTCTGAGGACAGTTTGTTCATTTAATTAAGAAAAAAGAGCGCACCATTTGAAAAAATACCATATAGTCAAAATACCATTATTTATCTATTTAAAAATGTCCCTCTCAAAACTATATAGTGCAGCTTAAAGGGATAGTCCACATTTTTAAGAAGCCTATTTGATTCCAAAACCAATGATCTAATGCTATGTAACGATAAGAGTTCACTATAAACACTAGGCAGTTTTTCAACTTTTCCATCTCTGTCTGCTCCCCAAAATTGCTTCATATGAACCTAGTCTTCACCTGAAGCTGGAAACACACCCTGAGTCAACAAGTTTTTCTTCCACAGTCCTAAACCCAAAGCCCTTTCAGTCCACCCAAAAAGCACTTGCACCAGGATTTTACTTTTTGAGCTATTGAAAATGTTGGCACGTGTTAGCATCATGCTAAGCATGCTAATTAAAGTCAATGGGAGGTGGGGCAGTGCATGAGGTCTGATTATTGCTTTTTTAACAGGTGGTCACTAGCTATTGGCAGGCACTTCGCACCGGGCACTTGTCCTCAGACCAGCCACGAACCACAACCCCTCTCCACTTATCGGCACCATGTCACGTAACCGTGAAAAGTATATACCGCGGTCTTAATCATTCCGCCACCTGAAAAGGATCCAATTCAGGTAGCGAAGCGGGGGTACCTTTACACTTTACACCAAGGGGCTCCTGCTGTGAGATTTCATCCGTGTTAGCTTTGCAATAGAATCATCGGAATCTGAATAATCTTAATATCAAATCATATTTTTACATATCCATGGCTGTTAGATAAGCCATCTTTTATTTAATTTTTTCATTATTTGTTGGGGTTGTGTGGTTTCTCAAGTAATCTATAGAGGTTTCTCCACCGTTCCAACAATTAAAGGGGCTCTTCACCAAAAAACAATGCTGATTTATTTAGCAAATAATCTCACACAGTTATTGAGAGTTAATGAGTTAGAATATGTCCTCCAGTGATGTCATCGGAGGGCACTGAATCCTTGTGTTGGGTTAATTACACCTGAAATTATGTAGATGGAAAAAAAAATTACAGTAGGGATTGTTATTTTTTCCTCTACATCATTTCATTGAGCTGTAATTAACAGAAGGATTCAGTGTCCTCCGATGACATCACTGGAGGACATTTTCAAACTCTCAATAACTGTCAAACTAAATGAATGTGTGCAAAACAGTTTAGAGCTTTGGTATATGTGTGAGATTATGTGTGATGTAGCTAAATCAGCATTGATTTTGGTGAAGTGCCCCTTTAATGATCGTGATTCCACATGAACCTAGGTGGTTCTTTTATTAGTTTTGGGTTCTCAATAATTAAATGGTTCTGTACACCACAAATCACTCCTCATGTCAATGTAATGGCACAGCATGTTAGATATGTGGAACAATAATATTTGAGTAATATCAAACAGTTGAGGTTGAAAACTTCTGCATACCAAATCTCCATGGTTTTTAACCCTGTATAAGGTGTACCAATCTCACTTGTGTGACAGTTATTTTGTCCCCGCTGATATCCCACCCTGGCCTCCAGTTGTGGTCAAATGTTCTGTTGCACTAGAAAGCACTAAGTCACTAGAAAGTGCTGAGTAACTAGCAGCACAGCAAAGAGAATGCTACTTCAGGCAACCTAACCTGCATTTTTTACATGATGCAACTGTGAATGGGTGAACTCAGTTACATTCAGATGCTGTAGCTATACTGACTCTGCTTCTTTGTGATGTAACTGTGTGTCTGAGTGTTGGAATCATATAACTTAAAACAGTAAAGTTCTATGGCCGGAATTGATGTACATATATGTGTTGTTGTTGTTGTTGTTGTTGTTTTTTCTTTTATGATTTAAAACACTAATGTAATTCTCTTGTTTGGCCAGTAGCTCAGGTCAGTTTGCCATGCAGTGGTAGCCGGTCTAACACCGGGATGTATCTTTATCATTGTGTCTTTTGTTTTGCTCTCCGTAGCCCCCAGACCTAATTAAAAAAAATTGTGACTTGTTATGCAAATTAATAGTAATCTAATAGGCCAATATCTCCGCTGAGAGCTCTTAATGCCAGTTGTCCAGTTCAGATAGTTAGCATTACAGATGGGGCAGTCACAAGAAAAGTCGTTTGGAGAAAGAAAGCGTTCTTTCATCGAAGGGGTATCGTGTCTTTCAGTAAAACAATGGATAATTTTGGCTGCAATCACTTAGTCTTCTTTTGGCATCTGTAACGTAGACGTTTAAACTCGGTGTGCCATTTCTAGACCCAGCAATCACACAGATCCATGGAGTGTGGCCTTCCAGCTACTTTCCCACAGTAGCTTACACGCTGCACGGAGAGACTATGTTGCGGGCGCTGTCCAAAGTGCTGAAATCTTCGGCCCTCGTGTTAGCCTGGCAGGAGTTAGTCACTCACAACCAAAACTGAAACGCAGTCTTTCCACACGCTACACGTCTTAGACTGGGATCAGAGTCGGCAAACTATTGCATACCACTTTTGCGTCCGGGCTGTCTTTGTGTGTGCTCATTGTGTCGATGATTCGATGACAGCGGCAGCGGCAGCAGCAGCAGCTGAGACTGTGGATGGGTAAGTAAAAGACGAAGATTAAAAGATACCGGTGTGAGCAAAGCACGAGCTGCAGCTGATAACCGAGTCCAATGATAACATGGTTAAACAGACGTCCTCTGAGGTTACCAGGTGAGCAGTATCATGTTAAAGGAGACATATCATGGAAAACGGGTTTCACCTATGGTCTTTGTATGGATTTGGTAGTCTGAAATGTTATTTAGGCGCTGGGGGGGGGGTTACATAGGTACACTTTGCCGTTTGGCCGGGGAAGTTTTTTACTCTTGGGTGTGGGGTAGCCAGGCAGGGACAGAAATAATGAATTTTAAAATTGTTTTGTGCTAAACCCACGAAAAACGGTATGTTCAATACAGGGGAATAACGAGGTGCTGGAAAACATATTGCGATATTACAATTTTATTTAGACCAGTTTCTTTGCAAAAAAAAAAAGAAAGAAAAGAAAGAAAAACCCTTAACAAACATGTTCCGCAGATTCAATGAAGTCGTACCCATAGTTGGAGTGCCCTTGAGCAAGGCACTTAACCCCCAACATCTCCAGTGGAGCTGCTCTTTGGCCAACAGTAGAAGACTGTGGTTGTACTGGGCTGCTCCCAGTGGTGGACTGTGCGTGTGAAGCAGCGCGTTGCTGAAAAAGAGCACATGTGCTCAGCGAATCTGTCCAGAGTAAATAAAGGTTGGGGGGAAAAGTTGGCCAGTAGGAATGAGCCTTATATACAGTATACAAATCAAACACCTACAACGTACAGTATGTCAATACAAAGCAAGGCTTTCTTTCACCTCACTGCTTCCCTTTTTCATTCCTTCCATGCACCTTGCATCTCCAGTATGTGGCACTGTTTTCACTGAGCATCTCCACTGGTGGACTCCTCTGTTGGGCTATTGAATTGCACATAAAGGTAATACCAATTTCCATTGCCTTGTTTTAAATTTGCTTAAATGACATAGAGATTTTCTTATTCCCGTGGCCACTTCCTCTGTGATCTCTCAACAGTCCTGCAGATAGCCTACATTCTTAGCCTTGGAGCCATATGAGTTTCAACAACCTGAATCAGCTACCATTTTTGAAGTCCTCCACCCTTGAATCTCCTACCCTTCCTTCTCTCGCACAGAACCTTCTCTCTCTCTCGCTTCTGCTCTCGCTCTCTCACTCTCTCTCTCTCTCTCTCTCTCACTCTCGCTCTCTCTCTCTCCTTCCCCCATTTGCCCGAGGAGACGGGGACGTATAGGCTTAGCCGCATGACAGGAGATGATTTGCTCAATGAGATGATGGGGGATAGGTGAAATTAGCAACTCTTCCATATTGCCACTGGACGATTCGACAACACAGGCCACGGGGAAAAAAACAACTGCCTGACACAATAGCTGACAATGAATATGAGAACGGAGCGTTAATTAACAAGGTAAGCTTATTTTTCTTTTTTTCTCTACAGGACGTCGAGTTGGCTTATCGCTCTAGTTAGCTATGTTTATACTATGTACATGTAAGAATAGCAATTTCGATATGTTTTGTTATCTCAAGTCTCAGGGAAAGAATGGGGGAGTTACATAACATTGCACACCTAAATCAGTAAATGTATTTCCATAGCTTAATCCGCGTGTGCAAGAGTAGGGTTTTCCAGGTGAAAGGATACCAGGCTAGGGACTCTATTTCAACCGAGTAGGCTAATAATGGGTCTGCTACTGTATGTCTAACAATAATAGTAGGTTATTTAAAAAAAAAAAAAAAAAAAAAAAAAACATGTTACAAAAACATCAGTTGGCCTGGCAGGCCTTCTGTTTTAAGATGGAAATTATGGTCATAGTCTACCTTGCAATCTAGCCCACTGTTAGCTAATTTAGGCTATTGGAGGAGCAGGTGTTTTCCGTACTTTAGTTCTTTGTGTTCAGTCACAGCATATATCGGTTTACCGGTACATGAGGAAGTTAGCCTATCACAATAAGCTTGAACTGACTGCGACTGCTCCATTGCTTTGATTCTATACAGACAAGATTATATTCCATGTGATACGCGAGTGACTTTTGCGTCTCAGGGGATTTGGGTTTGGGTCGGAAAGATTAGTATCACAACATGACACAGGCTATAGGCTACTGTATGGGGCCTAAATAAACAAACTGCGTTAATAAAGCGATAGCAAACAAAAGGCAAATCTGGACAGATCTTCATCTCCATGGCGACGGGTTGATCTGCCATTCATATCGTCGAGTGTGGGCGCAGCTTTTCTGCTGGAGGATATAAAGTGGAATTCATGGTTCCTAAAGAAGTCGATGGTCGTAAGGAGAAAATACGATTCGTTCAGCTGAGCATACTGCTAGAATGGTATGGTCCTACGTGCTTTCCTAGCCTTTTCTTTCTCTGCTTGTCGACAATTTGTCAATTACATGTTTAAAATGGGCTCTTAGGGAATAGACACACAACCCTTGGTCCCCACAGCCGCACGGACGCTCGCATAGCTTATTATGTGAATGGTAGCTGTGAAGTGTGTTCTGGGAGGAAGGCGAATAAGTTAGTAAGTTCATGCGCAGCACACCGACCGCGAAAAGAACGAATCCTAAAAGAACCCACTCCTCTCTTTCAGTCATCATAGCGCTCAGGGTGGAGCAAGCTAAAGGCAGATTGACCTGCTGTGAGTGCTGGAAAACTATAACTTTAAAGCGGTGTTCCACCCAAATCGAGTTTTAGTTTTTAATTCTACAAAATTAGACATTTCCCTAAAATGATGACAAATATGTCTTTCTCTTGTTTCCGTTTTTAGTTCAGCTCAAAAGTGAGGAAAATGCAATACGATGACATCATGGAATTGCACTGACTGGTCATTTTTGACCAATCATGTTCAAGTAGTAGCCTAAACAACGGCATGCTTTTTTTTGTTTTGTTTTTTTAATCATTTTTTAATTCTAGATGTTTGATATAGGTAGTCAATATTAACATGACTATCCATAAAATGTTCTTTCAACCATCTCAGGCAGTGTAATTTGATGATGTCATAGGATTGCATTTTCTTAAAATCCTTTTCAATCTAATTTCAGGAAAATGTCTACTTTTGCAGAATTACAACCTAAGTCAATTTCAGTTGAATACCCCTTTAATAAAAAGCAGCTGACAGTTGCTGGCTAAATTGTAATAGGCTACCACCCCCTAGCAAAGAAGCTGGCTGAGTGAACCAAACATTTACATTATATATGGTTAGTGCTTAGCTTCAAAGCTTGCACAATGGGTAACAGCCACTGGCTCCTGAACACCAGTCTACCCACAATCATACACAATGAGTGGCGCAGAAATGTCTCCACAATTCCACATCCCCAAAGGTATATAATGGCACTTATTACCCACATTCTCTAGTTCATTCTTCATTCAGCAAACTGAATCTGATGCTTTCTATGCTTAAACAAGTGGGTATGTGCGCCTTCCCTGGATGCCAGGATGGCATGCTGCAGCTGACCAACAGTCACAGCCTCTGCATTGTCTGTCTCAGTTTGGACCACGCAGCGTGGCTCTGAAGATCCCAACACCTAATAGTTAATAGTGGCAGATAATAGTGGTATGCCACAACATACCGGGGAGCCAAAATTGTAACGCTGACAAAGAGTCCTGCGGTTCTTCTGTGGTGAAGGTCAAGCTTCCTCAGCTGACTTCTGCCCCCAAGGGAGATGCGTCTGATGAAGAGAGTGGCTCCGGTGACGAGAGTTCATCGTCCTCTGACAGCGACACCCTGCCAGACGAGCAGCAGGACCGCCACTGCTTCAGCCGGAGTGCTGAGGGTTCCAACAATGCCTTCCCCCTCCCCACCCACATATTGTCAGAAGTGAGTTCCAGGTCAGCTCCCACCCAGAGTTTCCGTTATACAGTAATTACCGGGAAAATCTGTTGAAGTCCGACATATTTAAATCTCTCCAGTCATAATGTCCAGAGAAAATAATTCCCTCTAAGCACAATTTTAATTGTATTAAAATAGAGGGTTCTCTCTGTAAGCTACTGCAGAACCAAATCAATATTCTGTTTTATTTTATCTTTTATTTTTCCTGTCATACAACACTAACAATAAGAAATACTAAGTTCAGTTAACATTAGTAATTTGTGCCTGCTGCATTTAAATCCAAGACAGAGTGGGACCTTTCAGTTTGCCCAGGCAAGGTGGCGAGTGCTGCTGTCAGTCAGTCAGTTTATGTGGGAAATTGCAATTACTGGTAAGTGGACAAGACAAGCTATATCACATACTTTTCTCCAGCATTGTTTAAATCTGCTGTTTGGGCGCATTATAGAGTTAGTTTTGTCTATGATAGAGATGGATTAAACATTGACAGAGTGTGTGAGAATTGCGCACAGCGGGTGTATGCGAGTGTCAATACATTATTATTAATGTTATGGGCAAGAATCGCACCGGTCCGTTACCAGCAAGAGAGATCCGCAAAGGCAAAAGCAAAGTATTTACACAAAACAACCTCTACATTTAGATTCTGACAGGGCAAAATCCATAATCAAAGCCTTAATGTTGTTATTTATAGTGAACTATATGCAGCCCAATGCAGTCACGGGTTGTTTGTTATTTCAGCGTCGAGCCACAACGTTAATATTTCCTTTCATAGTCACTTAAGCAACAAGGTAATTTCTAAACTTGGAACAGACACAAGGCAGAATTGTCCACACAGCATTGCCAAAGCCAGCTCAGAGGGAGGTGACGCACTTCCCTCTCCATCAACCCCATGGGTTGTGATTAGGAAAAGTAGCGGTTGGCCTCGATCACGTCTACCCTCACGCGAGCGTGTTTCAGCCAATCCTACGGCACCGAGAGCCTAGACGGCGTGTCCGCAGTTGGAGGAGACGGGACAGGTGCGACCAGTACCCCCCCTCCATGTTACTGACTGCCTTGTCTTCCTACCAGGCACATCCGAAGTGAAACATAAGACCTACTGCGTATGAGCCCCAGTTAAAATGCTGGAAGTCATCAGGGGACCCCCCAACTGTTGGCCCCTGGTGCCTTGAGAACAGTGCAGGTGGAGTTCACCCTGCCCCTTTCCCCTTGGGCCCCCCTAGGGCTATGCAGCGGCTTTCAAAAGCTACGCTCAGTGGCAGTGAGGGGGGTGCATTTCGAGATATGGGAATGGGTCATCAGAAGTCTCTTGCACACCTGAATAAAGTCTTTGTGATTGGTGCGTTGGTGGAGATATTGGAATGAGAATGTGATCTTCCCACCAAGGTGAGATGATGGCTAGAACAGGGTTACAGACTGGAGTTTGTGGCTTCTCCCCTCTGTCAGGAGTGTTGGAGATGCAGCCGTCATTCCTGTGAGGAGTGGCAGCACTCTTGGCAGAGAGCAAAGAACTGCTCCCAAAGGAGGTCATTACAGTTCCTCCCAAACTAGGAAACAGTGGGTTTACTCCAATTATTTCCTAGTTCCAAAGAAGGGCATGCCCAACATGAGACCAATTTTGGATGTTGCATGTCCTCAAAGTTTCATCCAGAAGCAATGTTAAGAATGCTGTCCATTCCCCAATTGCTGAAGGACATCAACTTGGAGCCATATGAGTTTCAACATTGGTTTGCATCAATGGATCTGAAAGATTTTTCATATTGCTTAAGGAATTTCAGACTTCAGCTTCAGAATTTTTCCTTTCAGAGCCAGGTGCACAAATTCAACAGAATTCCATTTGTTTACTTCCTGGCCCCCAAAACATTCACCAAGCAGGTGGAGACAGGTTTAGAGCCTCTCCGTCATCTGGGTATTAGAATTTACTACTACCTGGATGACTGGATCCTCCTTAGGTCGCTTGAAGAACAGTACCTACAGTATCTGTGTTTGCTGAATGAAGTGAACCAGTGAAGGTGGGTAACGCGTGGCATCATATGCCCTTGGAGGCGTGGAATTATGGACATTTCTGCGCCACTCATTATACAGAAATACCAAAGTCACTGAGTGTGTTGGGGTCTCATCACACAATGAATTTCTGGACATGTCATCACATGAAAGTAGAGGAATAATACTATTTTCTCAATTTCTGTGTACTAGCCACTAAGCCTATAACGTTAGCTAGCCACAAGCCTTGCACCCATGTACACACACGGCCCACCTCCACTCTTTTTTGGTCCTGAAAGAATATAAACTGCCAACTTCGAATTCGTGGTAAATATCAATGGGTGCTTGTTGCCAATTTGCATATTCATAGATCCGTGCATTCTCAATGAGGGTAAAGGTGTATAAATGCTGCCATTTTCAGTAGTTGAACAATTTTGGGGAAAAAACATTTATACAAATTGTTCTTCAATATAGAGCATTTTTAAGGGTTTAAAATACATCTGGAGGGGATCTTTAAGTGGAGGGCAGCTGTAGGCTGGTAAAGAGAAAATCAACTTTTTCCTATAACATTACTTGAATGACATTGCCAGGAATTCATTGCATGATGAGAGACAACACACTACCATGGTAAGTCAAAATGACTTTATAAACCATTTTTGCCGGGGGGGATGTCTTTATTTGCTACTCATCAATGTGTGTTTCAGACCGCATGGAGAGCTAACGTTAGCTTGCATGACGTTTGCATTCCATGGGTCTGCAATGCAGGCTAGATGCTAGGTTAGCCTTCAGAAAGCCTTCGGAATTTTATGGGACACGCTGACGTTAGCACTAAAAATATTTAGTTTTACAGGCGGGAAAAGTGATTGGATTTTGAGACAAGATTAGATAAGACAATTTATTTCATTATTATTTTTTTGGCAGATATTCTTAAATAGGTGCACAATATGACTAGGTGAGGTAAACAAGGTAAAAAGAAAAAGAAAGAAAAAAAGAGGCATTTTTCATTTAATTTTGTCTTTTAAAAAAAGTGCCACGTTTAGACAGCTTAGACAGGTATAACCAACTGGTTAAATCCATATTTTGAGTTAAATATCAATGGTTAAACAGTATGTATTGTGTTAATTTTACACACCGGAAAATAGTGGAAGTTTTCAAAATGAATGTGTCAGACAGTGTTTTCTATCAACAAAACATCAAAATAGGCCATTTAAGACACGAGAATACCCCTCTCGTGCTACTCTGTCCTTTTGGCATCAAAGTAGAAGGCCATTAGAAAGCCATTCTGCTTGTGTGGGATGAGCCTGTGCCTCTCTCCTGCTCTCTCCCCCTTCCTTGCTCAGAAGGAGCACTCGGCTTTTGCGACGCGCCTCACTGCCTTTGCATGTTAGCAAAATGCATTGTGTGAACGCTGCCAAAGCCTGCTCACTGAGGTAACCTGCATCCTCTACTACCGCTACTCCAAAGTGCATCCTCTACTACTGCTACTCGCATCTAGTTATCCGCAAATGCAATACAATACAATACACATAAATAATGTTTCTGATCTGTGCATTTATGGATGTCAGATTGAGTAGGCGTGGGAATCACCACACTGGTACCCAGCCTATACAGCACAATGGCCACACACATCTGATCACCATGTACATGCGTGGTGATCCCCTTATGAAAGATGTTAGTTTGATGGTAATTTCAGTTTTACCATTGCATAACATGCTGGTACGGGAACGCCAAAGTGGCTCAGAGCAACCGGCTGGGCAAGATTGTGAGGTCGTGTGGAAAAATCATCGGGCAGCATCAACAACAGCTATCATCCCTCTACCAGACAAGAGTCCTGCAGAAGGCAGACAGAATCATATTGGACTCCTCACATCCCCTTCACACAGAATTCCAATTGCTCCCCTCAGGGCGTAGGTTTAAAGGGGCAGTTCACCTGAAAAAAAAAAATATATATATATTTTCCCTCTTACTTGAGTGCTATCTATCCATCCAGATAGTTTCAGTGTGATTCGCATAGTTTTGGAGATATCTGCCATAGAGATATCTGCCGTCACTCCAATACAATGGCGCTGAATGGCACTCGGCTTGTGGCGCTCAAAGCACCAAAGAAAAAAAACTCAAAAGCAACGTCTCTTTCCAGAAATCATGACCCGGTTATTCAGGATAATACACAGACCTTGTTGTGAGCAGTTTCATGTAGGAACTATTTTCTACAGAACTACACCCCCATTCATCATTATTTTTCAAATGTATTTTTTGGGTTCTTTTGAGCGCCACAAGCCGAATGTCATTCAGCTCCATTGTATTGGAGTGACAGCAGATATCTCTACAGCAGATATCTCCAAAACTAAGTGAATCACACAGAAACAATCTGGATGGATAGATATTACTCCGGGTGAGAGGGGAAATGTTTTTTGTTTTTGTTTTTATTTTGGGTGAACTGCCCCTTTACCTACCCCATGGTTAAAACCAATAGAACAAAGAACACTTTCATCCCTAAAGAAATCATGTTATTAAACAAAGGGCCACACATCTAATTCTGCACTTTAATTGTTGAGGCACTCCCACTTTGGCACATACAGTATGCATTTTATTATAATCTGAACAGCCTTGCCTTGGTTGTATGGCCCACGCAACCTGAATAGTCTCAACAGAATGGCCCATTTGCTGAAATTTGTGTATGATGTGTGCTGTTGTTGTTGTTGTTGTTGTTGTTGTTGTTGTTGTTGTTGTTATTCCTTCCTGTGTTTTTTGGGGGGTTGTTTTTGCTATATTTGAGCTATGACTGCAAGACAAATTGCCTCTCGAGGATATTAAAGTATTCTGAATCTGAATTGTACCGGCCATTGTATAAATAATTTACCATGGTATTGCCATGGTAAAAGTTATGTAACACCATGGTACCTTTTTTGTACATAAATAATACTATGGTATAATCCAATTTAAACCATGTAGGCTAAACCACCATAAACCCTATAGATGGTAATATCATGTTATTTTCATATTTTTTGGTCACTGTACCATCATCGTAGACCAAACAATGATGGAAATACCATGATACCTCTTTGCAAATACCATGGAATGCTTGACTTCCCATCATGTCACAGAGTTTAGAGAAGGACTGGTGAGACAGTCAGAAGTTCTCTTTCCACACCACATCTGAGAACTCCTGCAGGGCTGTATTCTTCCACAAATCCTTGCAGAAATCTGCCTGTCATTTGTGGAGGTATGAATAAAATTTGGTGGTTAATGTTACAGAAAGTGATTAAAAAAAAAAGGAATAATCTGCAATCGTTGGCACCTCTCCCTTTTCCAGCAATAAAAAGGGAGAGCCAGGCCAAGGGGTGGTTGGTTGATACAGGATAATATTGGGGATGGTGATGCCAAGGCAGCTCCCCAGCCCCCACTGATCTGCCACAGCCAACATCATCACACCAGACAAATTCATAGGTTATACCTTACATCGGGTCACGTCTTACTCACGGTCATGTGGCACATGCATGCACACGTACGCATACTTCTGAGTCAGGTGTTTACTCTATTATTCATGTATTCTCTAATGAGGGTCCGTGGGGCACCTTGCCCATTATCATAGCCTTTGAGGAATGAGGCTGCACGCTCCGTCGATAACAAGTACAAGAAGTCCCTAAGCCAGTTATGTTTATTATAGCAGTCCGGTTTACCGATTTTCCAATTCATAAGTATTGTCTTCTTTACAGACAGAAAGGCTAGCGCGACAATACGTTGTGTAGTCCTTGCTTGTATGTTTTCCACTCTATTTTCCCAATATGCATACAACAGGACATTGGGAAATTCATTCATTGATCACCTGTAAAACATCAATTACCTCAGCCCAGAATTTTTCTGCCATTGGACAGGACCACAGTAAGTGCATGAGTGTACCAATCTTACCACAGCCATGCCAACACAATTCAGAAACATTTGGGTCCATTTTGTTTTTTACTTATGTGGTGTGATACAAGCCCTATGGACAACCTTCATTTGGATAATTTCATATCTCACACAGTTGGACATAAATGTTTCAATGCTTCAATACTGAGCCCCATTGATCTGCAGTGAGGGATGAACCAGTGTCTCGTTCCCATTGCAATTTGGTGGGGATAGTGTTGTCAGGGAGGGACAGACTCAATAACTTGTATATAGCTGAGACAGTTCCTTGCCCAACAGCAGCATCCCTCAATTTGCCCTCAAGGACACTTTTAAATCCCAATATGATTCCCTTGGATGTGAACTTTTTTATGACAGATCTCAGCTCTAAGTGTGAAAATTCAGAATCTTTCAGGCCAAACTGCACTTTCAGCTCACGGAATGGTACAATATCTCCATCCCTTATAACCTGTCCAATCTGAGTGATATTTTGGCATTGCCAAGTGCTCTTTGCCAGTGTTATATCACCTGCAGATAACAGTGGATCATTATTCCATATTGGACAAGAGGGTAGAGATTTGCCATTAATAAACAGTCGTTTGTCTACTGCCTGTCTGGAATCTCCAGACCACCCTTGTCTCTGGGCATAGCCAGCTTTTTATGCTTGATTCTAGGCTTCTTGTCCTGCCGTAGGAAACTTGAGAATAATTTATCAATTTTCTTGAACCATTTCTGGGGGAACTTTAATGGTATGGCTGATATAAGGAAGGAGAGTCTAGGTAAAATGTTAATCTTTATCACCTCTGCTCTGCACTGCCCCACAGTGATAAAAGTAGGACTGCTCATCGCTTTATATCCTCCCTGATTACTTTTAAAATGCTAGGGCCATTTATGTTGAATATTTTACTATTTGGAGATCTGATATTTACTCAGAGGTACTTCATACCTTGAGGTTTCCAGACAAAACGTACAGAGCTAAGATGGGCTGCATAGGTGAATTGGTTAAGAGGAATAGCCTCACTTTTACTACAATTGATCTTGTATCCAGAAAGTTCACCAAATGCTTTTATTAGTTTTAACAAGTGTGGTATTGAGTGAGTTGGGTTTTGATAATGTTAATGAAATATCATCAGCATAGAGACTGGCTTTGAAATCATATCCACTCAGATTGATACCAGTTATATTTTGACTGGCTCGAATGGCACAAGCCAGAGGTTCTAGTGCTAAAATGAAAATGGCTGGTGAGGCTGGACAGCTTTATCATGTAGATCTGAAAGGTTGGAGGGGATGCGATTGCATGCATGTTAGCCTAAAACCAAATTTGGACAGGATATGAAATAAAAATGGCCACTCTATTCTATCAAAAGCTTTTTCTGCATCCAGCGATATTGTTACAGCTGGATGCTGAAAAGTAGAGGCTCCCGACATCGCATGAAGAAGTCTTCTCATATTGTTAGAGGCGAGGCGGCCTTGAATGAAGCCCACCTGGTCCAGGTGTACTAAGTAGGGGATTACCTTCCCCCCGGCGCATCACAAGGATCTTGGCAAACAATTTACAATCATTATTAAGAAGACTTAATGGTCAAAAATTGCTCCTTTGCATGTGGTCCTTGCCTGGCTTTGAAATTAAAGAAATGATAGCAGAACGCGTAGACATTGGCATTGACTGATTGGAGATAACATCATTGTATAGCATGGTGAGAAGTGGAGCCAATATGTCCTGGAAGCTTTTATAAAATTCTATACTGTAACCAGCATCATCTGGTGTTTTCCCAGTTGAGAGAACTTTAATGGCAGACTTTACTTCTGCTTCCAGAACACATGTCTCCAGTGTCTTTTTCATGAATCTTTAGGGTGGGTAAAGATATGTCATTAAAAAGTATCCATGTCTTCCTTATTGGTATGGCATTCAGATTTATCCAAATTTGAGTAAAGCTCTTGAAAGGCCAGATTAATTTGTTTTCGTTCACATGCCATGGACCCATTACAATCATATATCGCTGGAATGGAATGTTTATTTTCCATTTGTTTTAGTCAGAGTGTTAGCATTTTCCCAGTCTTGTCCCCAGATTCAAAATATTTCTTGCGTAACTGAAACAAAGCAAATGATGTCTCCTCATGTACCTAGCTTAACTCATAAAAAAGAGGTAGCCTCTTGTCAAAGAAATTGATACACGCATTGGACCAGAAAGGCCCTACGGAAAGCGACAAGCTTCTTAACATAAACAAGGAAGTGCATACACCAGACCGACACATCCGGGTAATTTGGCTTTTTTCGTGGCCTGTATAAAATCAGCAGAACGCACCCATTGTTTGAGGTCTTATAAACAAACGTGCGTAAAAAGATGTGGAGAATTGAATCGGAGTAGGAAGTAAACCAACCAGTGTTTACTTTATTAGAGCCTTATTAACAGATCATTGGTCTCAAAAATCTCACATTTACTGGCCTGACAGGGAATGTGCATAATTACAGTTTTTCCCACATTTGTATATAAACCTTTGTTTGATCAGGTAAGTCGCACTGAGATCGAGATGTCATTTTTTCGAGAGAGACCTGATTCCATAAACTGTAACATCCTACTTGTATGTAACTTGCATGGAAACGGGAATACTCAGAACATGCTTCTTCACTACGTATGCAAACAACTTAAAGGGGCACCTCTGATGCTGATTTGTTTTGCACATAATCTCGCACTTATGCAGAGAAACGGTTTTGCAGACATTAATTTAATTTTACTGTTAGTGTGTTATATAGAGGTAATGAGTTTGTGTCCTCCAGTGATGTCATTGGAGGGCACTGAATCCTTGTGTCGTGTTAATTACAGCTCAATTGAATTATGTTGATGAAAAAATAGCAGTAGGGATTGCTATCATTTCATTGAGCTGCACTGTAATTAACACAACACAACGAATACTCCGATGACATCGCTGGAGTACATATTAAAACTCATTAACTCTCAATAACTGCCAAACTAAATGAATGTGTGCAAAACTGTTTACAGTTTGGGGATATGTGTGAGATTATGTGCAAAATAAATCAGCATTGTTTTTCATTGAAGAGCCCCTTTAATGGAATTATTCTCATGTCTGTGAATACAACCTAACAATCTATTTGATACTTTTGTTAGTCTGTCACGTTAGCCATGTCGACTCTTACGTAATTTGTCTGTCTCCACTTTCAAACAGACTGAAAAATTATGAGAATTGCAGGCATAAAGATAAACTTGTAGCAACATTAGCCAACTGTTAGCTGTACCCAGAAAACTTCTCGGATGGTCCATGTTTGTCTATAGATCAAGAGGACTTTTATTTTGAATGGCACACCATTCTTTCATATCCCAAAAATGACATAGGCCAAGTATATGATGAAAGCTGGCATATGGGGTGAATCAATATTCATGAATGTGCCATAAAGCTGATATGATGTTCTTGTTCAGGGTGCTATGAATGTATTATAAACCAGACAAGTGTTGCCAAATGTTCCTACCTCATCCAGCACATTCGTGCTATATTGTGAGCACTTGATGGATTTAGCTGTGTGTTGCCATGGAGACCAGCGCAGCTCAAGCTCATAATATTCCCCTGTGAAAGGAGAGGAATTTTTTTTTCTTTTTTTTTTTTCTCTCTCCCTGTCTCAGACAAGAACGGCTTCAACACAGGCATTTGTTCCCATGTTAAAAGTGCTGATCACAAAGAGGGCCTTGAGGTTGAGAGCACAGTGAAACGTGCATCTCTGGATGCTCCACAGATGGCACAGCTGTGAAAAGCCGAATGCAGTAGTGGTCGCACGGGGGAAAACCGGCCCAGACTTTTGCAGATGCGTCCTTGCCTCCTCCTTCTCCGTAGATTCCTCTCATCTGTATGGGCTGTGTAGATGGAATGAGAGTGGTCGCTCTTGACTGGATAGAGGGGGATGCGAGTGGAAAAACATTAGCCTACCGTTTTCTTGTTCCTTCAGCCGAAGCTGTAATCACTTTTCTTGTATTCTGACTATACATGTAATCTCTCTGTATTGTCCTCGGTCCGTATATGATGCTGTCACTTTTGATGAATGAATGCATGGCCATTAAAATCTATTTGTTTTAAATCCAAGAAATACTAGATAGGAAACAGCAGCTTAAAAAAAACCTGGTTGTCTAGAACGACATCACAGGCATTTCTTCTCGCTTTAGTTTTTAAGACAAAAATACAGAGCTACCTTGAGGTAATTCTTAGCACTTGTGGCAACCAAAGGTTGTCGGGAGGCCTCTGTGTGTCTTAACATCAGGCTGCACTAGAACCAAAGATGAGTGTTGCAGCAAATCGCGGACGTGTCAATCAGGTTCATGTGAACAGTTTTCAGTGATCCGGCGTAAGGTTTCGGGTAGAGACGCATCTCGGACGCTGATATTGGTGTGGGATGTATCGGGCTGATACCAGGCTGAAGCAGGGTGTGAGAGTCGGTAGTATATTATTTTTCCCAGTACCATAATTCAATAACTGGAGCCATGTGCAGCATGTCAGAAATCACGGCGAAGCAGCTTCAATTTCTGCGCTCACTCAAACTCTCTCTCTCTCTGTCTCTCGCTATCTAATGGTGAAAAATGGGTTCTATTTCAGTCATTTTTGCCCAATGACCTCAAATTAATGGTCTAGGTTTATACAGCTCAGTAAAAGTAATTGATCGGATCAGTGCTCTGTATCAGCCAATGCCAAAATTTTAGCACTCAGAATCGGGGATCAGTGATGATGGACTGTGATCGGTGCATCCTTAGTTTCAGAGTCGCCATGGTTTCTGACACAACCTACAATGCACCAGTTAAAGATGCTAAAACACTCAAATCATTGATACTTCACCTCTAAAGTTGTTTATAAACCTAACACCTTACCTAAGCCTTTACCCTTATCTTAACCAGCTTACTGGAGAACTCACGTCCCACTTAAACCTAAAATAGAGATGAAAAAAAATATATATATTTGTGTGATCATCCACAGTATTTTCAAATGTTCAACGTATTTCATGCGGATGCCTTCTTATATAGCCGTGACTGTGCACCAGAGGTAGTGATACTGAACAAGTCATGGTGCAGTATGTTACCAGGCAAGGTTCATAAAAAGGCATAGTGCATAGGCAGCATGCAGTAAAGAGACACACCATGAATATGAATACATCCCTGCCAGTACAGCGGGCTATAGCCCCTGACCTCTATACGGTCTGCCCACTGTGTTCGTACTGTAGTGGCTTCACTTAATTACTGGTCTCCTGCAGGCACACGTGGAGCGGCTGCTTCATATTTAATGAAACCTAATGCTCAGAGGAGCCGTGACCCGCAGAAAGTGTGCGCGTGTGTATGTGTGTGTGTGTGCGAGCGTGTGAGTGTGTGTGTGTGTGTGTGTATGTGTGTGTGTGTGTGTGTGTATTGAGCGAGTGTAGGACAGGCATCGGGTAACCCTGATTCTAAAATAACCCACTCACTCAGCCATGCAGAAAGACCAAAATAGACAGT
>OMKL01136568.1:0-19107 GCA_900302295.1 Parasudis fraserbrunneri
CTGTGAAGTGCAGTTTAGACGAAAGACCACAGGTCAAAATGTTTTGTCAGTCAAAGGTAGCTTGAATTGGAATAGTCTACCAACTATAATTAAAGAGAGTCCCACTCTCTCTGCCTTTAAAACACAACTTAAAAAATGGCTGAAAGTTAATCAGGCCTGTGATCATTTGTGAAACCAGTGTAGCACCTTCTTCACACCGTATCTCATAAAAATGACAATCCCTATTATTA
Source organism: Parasudis fraserbrunneri (assembly GCA_900302295.1). Taxonomy (NCBI): domain Eukaryota; kingdom Metazoa; phylum Chordata; class Actinopteri; order Aulopiformes; family Chlorophthalmidae; genus Parasudis; species Parasudis fraserbrunneri. The sequence goes on from OMKL01136568.1 coordinate 231, forward strand.
TTCTCCACTGTAACTGTATTATTGCTTTTTTACCTTGTGTTCTGTAATGCTCATCTGGTAATGTTATTTATCTGCTATGTTTGTGACTTAACGATCTGTTTTTTTTATGTGAGGACTGCAGGTGGAAATTAGCTCCAAGCTAAATCTGGCATATTTACACAAGTATGTTACATGTAACCTACTGAATGTTCATTAATATGCACTGTCCTCTACAAATAAACGAATAAACTAAACTGAGGTCAGGCAAAGGCTCCTGCAGCCTCAGGGCCAGCACAGAAGGGCTCAAGAGAAGCTACTACCCCCATGCCAACAGTGCTGCTTGAAATTATGTGAACCCCTTGTGCAATTCTAGATTTTTATTATTATTATAATTTTTTTTTTATTTACCATGAAATCTTTATTTAATCAGAACCAGTCTTGTTTATCTGACACAACAGGTTCATATTTACCAATTCGATATGTTGGTTCAGAGGAAATAATTTGTGCAGTAGAAAAACAAAATCAAAAAGGAATTGGTGCAGGTGCAAAAATAAGTGAACCCCAAATTGCATTGGTTAAATACAGTAGGTAAGTAGAATCAGGTGGTTAAATAATTGGGTACCAAATTAACCAAACAAAGGAGAGATATTTCAGAAAGCGTTTGGGTGGGTCTCTGATAAATAGAGATGCACTGCTGCATGCATGATTTCCTCTTAACAAACCTATTGAATTGGCAAATATAAACCTGTTATGTCAGATAAACAACACTGGTTCTGATTAAATAAAGATTTCATGGTAAAAAAAAAGAAGAAGAAAATCTAGAATTGCACAAGGGGTTCACATAATTTCAAGCAGCACTGTGTATCTAACTAGATCTCTTTCAATTGCACTATGTATATATGTTATATCTCAACTCATTCATTTGCACAAAATCCATTTGCACCAAACCAAGTTTTAACTCTGTCTTCGAGTTAATACAACTGATAGGGCCCTACGAAATCCGTACATTCTTTTCCCAAATTCAGTCTTATTTTTTCAGTTTACTTTTTTGGGGATTCTGATTTATGGTATTTTTTTTTACCTATTTTTAACATAATTTAAAAAATTATATAGAGGACCGCTCCTGTAGGGTCAGTGTATCCCTTTGCTGGCTTTGTTGTACACAGTTGTCACTTTGGATGAAAGCGTCAGCTAATTGCCTAAATGTTACGTCACATTATGCCTAGTGTGCATCTGTTGCCACAAGGTGGCCATAAGTGACTGTATTCAGGCCTTTGCATCCGTGGCCCTGCGAGTTGAAGGGTCAGGGGTCAGCACGGTAGGCATTCTGCCTTCTAGTCATCAGTCAGGGAATAAAAGTCCCTTCTCACCTATAGTATTATTGTTGTGTATATACAAGTTGTGTATATATATACACACAATGTTGAGCACGCTGAGGTCTCTAATCAGCAGTTTCATCAACTACAACGGATATTTTCTCGCCACAGGTCTACTGAAGAACTGCATCCATGCGTTGAAGACTCGGGGCAAATGGATTTGATGAAGGCTGCTCTCATTTTCCTGCAAAACGGCTCCCTACTTTTAATCAGGAAAGGACGAGCTTCCACATTTTCCCTAGTGGTATATCCTCGATAAACTCACGTCTCATATTTGATGCAGTGTTTCCCCTTGGATGGAGTTGTTGCAGCGGAGAAAAAAAAGAAAAAAAAAAGTGTGTGCTCGCAAAGCGCGCCCTGCCGGGAGGTTTCCATGTGTCTGCCAGCACCAGAAGGGCTCTCAAGGCCTAAGTACATACAGTATTCATTATTCATTCTTAACTGTCCTTTTTCCAGAATTAACTTGCATCACCACACTGTTGTATTACCAAACAATGTGTTAATTTACTTAAATGTAACGACATTTTCCATGATAAAATAACGTACATTTATGACATTTCTTTAGATTTTTTTTCTTCTTCTCTTTTGCTGGTCGATTTGGATATTTTTCTCTCCCACATGTTTTTGACTGTATGGTGTTTACTAGCCTGTGGCGGGACAGGATTTCTTCTACAGAAACATATTCATATGTTCCCAAATTTTATATAATATATATACTGTATATATATATTTTTTTAACCTTTATTTAACCAGGAGAGTCACATTGAGATTAAAAATCTATTTTTCAAGTGAGACCTGGCCAAGACAGGCAGCAGCCAAGGAATACAAAAGTTTCACATACAGACAGCAACAATAGAATATTAGGGCAGATCAAAACAACCACAGACCATTGATTCAATCTCTAGTCCCTTCATGAGGCATTTAAAAGCATCCAGTGATACATAGTCAGAAAGTTTAAGGTCATTCTGTCAATATCGCCCAAATAAAATACATTTTTATCTCACGATTCCGTGATTCTGTCTGTGACATCCGCATTATGGCAATCATAGGGCCCTAAACTTACACATTTCCTAAATGAGCCCACCAAGTAACACATCAGCATGAACATTTACATTGTAGTGAATAGGACGCTGGTTCATTCTGCTTCCACTGAAGTAACATTAATGTGATACTAGTCATTTCTAGTGTCACTTTGTCATCTTAACCTGCCTGTAATAGTGAGTGAATCCCTTATCACAGACATGACCACAGAACTTTTGAGTTTCGCCGTTGTTTGCCATCAGCTTACAGCCAGCTCTGTGCATTCAGGTTTGTCAAAATATAAATTTGTGTCAGACTGCTAATTAAAATTTTCAAGTACTCATTTTGTATGTACTCAACTACTAAATTACTCAAAATGCCCATCTCTAGCAGTAACTATGGCCGTTTGTTGTGTATTTCACAGTTCCGTTGTTAATGATTTTTTACAACTTCTTCATTCGTTTGGTTAAAAATGTATATATTATTTAGCATACATGTTTTCATGCATTTAGTCCACGTTTCAGTGTTTGCACAAATTTAAAAAATCGTAATTATTCTGCTATCCAGCGGCAAAAGGGTCTGGTCATGTAAAGGTGTTTTGTTTTTTCATTTTAGGCAGAAAGCCTATGTGTGTTTTCATGAGAATCAGCTTAAAACATTATCCTTCTGTTATGTTTTCTCTGGCTACCTCTGGCTATGTTAATCACCAAAAAAGCTAGAAAAAGACTAGCTGTTTGTTTATGAGAAAAGATAGATCGTATCCCTAAATAGAAAATACACTTTTCGACTTTTGATCGACCAAGATTTCTTTTTGTCGAAGGGCAGCCCTACTCAAGACCTCAGACCTCTCATTTAAAGGTGTGCACTGTGTACAAATGATTCATTAATTAAAGAAAATACTAAAATAGTAAAACCAAAATGACAGTACAAAATAAAAAGCAAAACATGAAAAACAAGACATTATAAAATACAAGCACATTCACCTGGTTCATTTGTACAAAATGATTGCTCTAAAATGTGACAGTAGAATGAGATCTACTGTCAGTTTCTTCTGTAATTTATTCCATTTGTTTCTGAGCATAAACATTTTTAATCCGGATATGGGCTTTTATGACTCAATATTTGCTGAGACAACTGACCTGGGTGACTCGTAGAGGGGAACGGTGCGGATGTGGAGTTTCTGGATCTCATCGATAGTGCCGATAGTCAGAGTGCTGTTGTTGGCCAATGCCAGACTGTGTAACAAAACAATGTCAATGGGAGAAAAAAAATCAATACACTTTCTTTTGAAATCCAAAGAGACTTTGATAAGCTGTACATAAGTGATCGATAGAAAAGTCATCTGCGCTAACTGCCTCTGCTCAAAGATCAAAATGAAAGGAGAGGCCTTTCGTGTTCAATACACCGTATTGTCTATTCCTATGAAAAAGAAATGTGTTGTTGAAAATAAAGAAGTTTGCATTTAAATTAGTTTGAAACCAAGAGTGCCACCTTGCTTAGCTTCTTCATACTTTAGTGTGGGTCTGGTTCTATGGACAGCCATAATTACATTTTGCACACACAATCATAACAGCCATAATGTCATAATGTTTTAGCCCAAGGCTGTTTGTCTCTCTTCTCTAGCCAGAGTGTGGGAGGTGTGGGACATGATGCTATGGAGGGTACAGAGAGCAGTGTTTGCCAACTAGCAGCAGAATGTGCTAGTTAACAAAATTAGTTAACCCAAACAATAGAGTGTGAAATCTGCTGGTGCAATCTGAGATTATTGTCGGAGCTTTGATGTAACATGTATTCGTTTAGAAACGTTTGGAACATGGCATCGTGGTGGGGTCAGGCAAGCTAGGCGATGTTTCCTGGTTGAGGGCTGCTACGCCGTAGCCGTGTCTCGGGCTAAGGAGCGCATTCTGGCAAGGCCACAGCCAGGGCTATTGCAACAAGCTGGCTGGCTGGGCAGCTTGTTTTAGCTGCCACTCAACACAGTCAAACAGCTTTTTCATCTAGCTACAGACTTCCTGCTCCAACATCTGTTATGCATATATATATATAATATATAATATATATATATATATATATATATGTATATATGTTATGTCTGATATATATTCCAATTTTCAAAAAAGCTTATTTTCCATCTACAAAACTCTTGCAAGAATATATGACCAAACCACACATTGACATGGTCAAAGCATTTCAGGACTGGGGGGCTTCAAAGCGGTGTTGCCGACCTGTCGGGGTAGCCCTCAGAGTTGAGTGGGCACATGTAGTTGACCTCCTTGAGGTTGACGTTGGAGAAGACCAGCTTGTGGTTGGAGGAGTAGATGACGGTGGGTCGGTCGGAGCAGGCAAACACATTGGAGGTGGACAAGGAGCGGAAGGTCCTCAGCACTGTGGGCTGGGTGCCCAGAGTTACCTTCTTACGCTCGCTCAGGACGCCTGCGGGGAGGAGGCCGGAGGAGAACAGATGAAATGCACAGTCAAATCCAGTTAGAATGGCTGAGGTGAACTAGAGGTTGTGGACAGTGCATGGGAAGGATTGAAATTCAAACAAATGCACCATGTAAAAAGGAAATTCTAAATATTCTGTCACATTGCCACATTATAGGCTGTCAGAAGGCAAACCCAACCCAGGACTCAAACCCAAAAAGGTAGTCATCTGTGATAATGGCTCTTTTGTAAAATGTCCAAAATAAATTAATTGGCAATTTCTCAATTTACATATAGTATATATTAATGTATTTGCCAACCCCAACAGACAATCTATTTAAAAAGGACCATACCATACTTGGGGGTTGTAATAATAAAATTAACAATTTTATAATCCTGTTGGACAGGACCCTATTTTCAAGTGCTTTAGTTTTTAAAACAACAAAAAGAGCCACCAGAAGGAAAATTTGATTATATAAAGGGGTGGAAAGACCTGAGTCAAAGGCACGTAGGCCTGACATGAAATGTCTGACTAGACTGACTAAAATAAGATGCAGACACAGTAGGGGATTCATTTAACATCATGAGAATACTAAACAGTGAAAAACATCAACTCTAAAGTCATTACCTTCTATCACCAAAAGAGACAGAGAAGCAAACACAGCACAATGTAGTTCTCCAAATGTAGCTCTCACAGTGGTTTCGAGTGGGACCCTGGAGATCCCAGAGATGTATAATGGGCTCCGAGAAGTTCCCCAGCAAAATGAGGAATAATTGATTTTCACTCCAAGTTAATTTATTAGAAAATGGCATGGGACAATGTAGAAGAGCGAGTGAGCGAGCAAGTGAGTGAGTGCATTTAATAATAGCTACCTGTCTGCAGGTCCAGACCAAAGTAGAAGAGAGCTCCGTCTCCCAGGGCACACAGCAGGTAGTAGCTGCCTTCGAATGTGGTCATTAGAATGGAGCGAGGGATGATCTCTGGACATGGATAAAAAAAATAAAAATAATAAATACAGTCCGGTCTCTGGGCGTGAATAAAACAAACAACAGAGACCAATCTCTGGATATGAACAAACAACAGATTCTGATGTCTGGATATGGACAAACAAACGACAAGAGTCTCATCTCTGGATATGGATAAACAAAGAACTAGAAAAGTGCAGTAGAGCGCAAATCTCCACTTAGCTAACGCAGTGGTACCTGGCCAACTCCATTTTTTGAGAATGAAAAAAAGTAAAAGTAAAGCAACATTACAACAAACGCTCCAGTCCTCAACTACGCCAACATCAGGCTACTAATAGGTAATTTACAAGCTATGAAAAAGCATGATTATGTACTGCGTGCTGTACCAGAAGGCTACTTAAATGTATAACAGTTACCATGGCAACCTTATCTAGTGATACATATGTCAAAATCACAAGCATTGTGTAATTATTGTCATGAATGGTTTCCATGGGCAATTCAGAGTCCTCAGGTTTCCCTGCAGGAGCCTAGGCTACATGCAGCCCATCAGCACAAAGTCCATTCATGTAGTAAAGTCCTTAACCATAGAAATAGAATAATATAGCAGGCTACAGAACATGATCACCACAAAGTCCATAACTGCAGCTCTATTTCCTCTCCCCCAGGTGGGAGAACGAGAGAGACAGAGAGAGTGAGAGAGATAAAGAGGGAGAAGGGGAGAGAGATAGGTTAGAGAAAGAGAGAGAGACACATGCATATGCCTCGTCTCACTGGCCAGGGTTTCATTTAGGTCAAACTATCAGCAGGAAAAGGCCAACTGGAACATCGCTGTGTCACAGTTGATCTACTACGCTATTAGGCCTTCTTGCCAAGAAACATTTTCCGGAATACCTGAAAGTGGAGGGACAAAAGGTCCCGGTGTCCCCCCTATTCCGGAGCCCTTCACTACATCCTTCTGTAGGCCTACTCTGCACAGTAGCCTAGTTTTAGGACACCTATGTTGTAGGTTGATTTTTATTTTTTTTTTTTAGACCCCAATAGTTTTCTCAAGGTTCATAGCTGGCTCATTAACTTGTGTTGGTTTGTACAAGGCAAATAATACCCGTCTAAAATGCATTGTCTAATTTTCAGACATTCCATTCCAATAAATCTGTCAACATTATCTTATAGATCTCGATGATGTAGGCTACTACATTTTGAAGCTTCTCCTTTTCACCGACTTGAGTGATTGTTTACCCAGCAATATTTTAGCGCTCCAACTCGCATTTATTGTGGAGTAGCCAGGGATGCGCGAAGGAACGAGCCCACAGCCTAATGTCAACTATCACCACTATCACCACTAAAACCAGAGTGTGGAAAGATTCAAGATTCAAGATTTAGTTTACTGTCATTTTCTTGTGTACTTGCATATTAAATGTTGTTTCTCCCAGTCCACAGCAGTGCAATAAGAAAGGATCAAATCTATATCTAAAAATTCCCTTAAAAATGATGCAACTAAAAAGAAATGTAATAATTAAAAGAACAGTCAGCAGCACAGTGCGTTAAAGTGCATTTAGAAAGAAAGTGCATCCCCCATTTTTTTTCCTTTTTTTCTCTTCTCCTCGCATTACACACCACCCCTTCTGGTCCCTGCCACCAGTGATAAATATATACTATAATATATATATATATTTATTTATTTATTTTAAGTATTTTGAGCAGCGCTAGTTCACCGTTTCCAGTTCAGCAGCACAAAGTGATGTTCTGCCGGGAAGTCAATTCAAACAGGTGCTACTCAGTCCAGTCTTGCAGAGCCAGAGCTATCTCCACACTTTGTTATGGCACTGTGTCAGAAACGTGATAATAGAGTCCAGAGATAGAGGCGAAGGAATGTGTCGCGGGCAGCAGCACACAAGCAGTAGCTACAGAGAGCTGGATATTCATGTCATGATGAAAACTTTCATCAGTGTCACCCCAGAGCTCAAAAACACATTTGGAGTGCTATGACTGTAGCACAAGGTAGAATGCTGGTTTATTATTATGTGCTGCTGCCGTGCAGTAAATGGGCATGATTTATCAACTGTTCTGTTCAACTGAAAGTTTATTCACAATTTATTGGAGATAATTATGTTTCTTTACACAAGTGTATTACTTATGTATTGGAAAACCAGAATGAGGTCACACCTTACAGTTTTAATTTACCTAACATTACCGTAGGCTATATCCTGTTATGCAATAATTAGGCCCCTACAGCTAAATGCGTGTTCAGAACTTTTGATAAATGAAGCCCTATATCCCTATATTATATTTAATTTGCTTTTGCTGTACTATAAAATTTAAATTCTATGTTTCAGTGTTTGGGTCTGAATGAAATTTAACTTGGTTGAATAGCTAGTAGTGGTCTATTATTTTCCGGTGGTTCTGGATCAGCCAGTTGTTGTCTTGGTAAGGCTATGAATTGAATCTCTATTCAGTTTCGATGGTCATGGTTGTGGTGTGTGGTGGTTGACTTTGGCTGTCAATCTGGGTGGCACCAACCCTTTTGTCAGAGCCAACTGTAAGCAGTGATCTCATGATATTTATTGCGGTAAAACTTTGGTAAAACAGACTTGAGACTTGCCTGATTAAAATCTCCTGCAGCATTGAAGAATGCATTGGGGGTGAGCTGTCTGTTGCTCGCTCATGATGTTGAAGAGATCACCCATAGCCACCTTCACATGAGCACTCGGTGGCACATGGACTGCCACAACGGTAATCGCCGACAGCTCCCGCGGCAAGTAAAAGGGTCCGCACTTCACCGTCATGTGTAGAGTGTAGAGACAACCCCGGCATCTTGGCACCACAATTTGTTGATGTAAACGACCAGGCCGCCTCCCCAGAACTTACCAGACTGTGAGGCGACCCTGTCCGCTCTCTGGAGTATTAGCCCATCAAGCTGAATCGCAGTGTCTGATTATTCATTTAGCCATGTCTCCATCAACACAGAGACACAGCAGGCCCTCACGCTGTGCTGGGAAGCTCTAAAAAGTCTGATATAATCCATTTTGCTGTCTAGATAACGAACAGTATCCAGCGTGATTGTTGGAACTGGCAGTTTGTTTCTTAATTCTTAAAATGAAACGCCTTAAGTTCTGTAGAATCACTTCTCTGAGGTTCCAGACGTACAACAAAACAGATAGAAGAGTTTCCTTCACACTTAGATCCATGCAATCTTTATTGCCAAGCTCTCCTTGATCAAAAGCTGGGCAACACTTGAGAAAAACACATGGATCCAAGTATGAAAGGGCTCTTCTCGCCTCTCCATGAAATGAAACAACTACAAGGAACCAATTAAAATAACAATTTAAGGTGTCAGGGGAGCAGGGCTGCATGTGAGGCTGTGTGCATGTGGGTGCAGTCTGTAATCTAAAACCTCTGAAAACCAAACCATGGGACTGGAAGGATTTTTTCATTCTCAAATTGAGCTCTTGATAAAAAGGATAGACTGAACACTATGCGCTAAACCAGAGTTCTTTATGTATTTTGATGCTGTACATTTTGTTTACATTTGTAGTGTTTAGAAACAGTATTATGAGGTATGATAAGTTATGATTGCCATTTATAAGTCAAACTCTACAAGAATCTATAGCATACAGCCCAGATTTCTATGGTCACATGATTTACAGATTAGGCATTTAAAAAGTGAATGTTGCTTCTTCACTTTCCGATATCTGGATTATTATTGTTTTTTGTTGTTGCAGGTTTTGGGTGAACAGGACAAAACTGAAGTCTTCCAAATACATAATACACTAATACCTAATTCATAAAACACCTCCCCTTCCCCAACCCTCTCACCTCCTCCCAGCATCTCCTTGTGCAGCGCGGTAAAGCAGGGCAGCTTGAGCACGCGGGCCGAGATGTCCGTCCACAAGCCCACCGCGCAGAGGGGAGACTCGCCGCCACCCTCCCCCAGGGGTGTGATGTCCAGACAGGCCACCTCATGCTCCATCTCTGTGGTGCTGAGGAGGGAGAGAAGACAGTGAAGAAACCCTTCTTTTTGAAACAGGGGGCAGGTTGCACTGTAGAGTGTTTTCAGACAAGAGAGTGAGAAGATTATGGAGAGCTCAAGCGTGTGCGTGTGTGTGTGCAAGTACACAAGTGTCTGATGATTTATACGGATGGCTTGATACCACTTTTTCATTTCCGATACCGATACCACACCCATGACTATCTGCCGAAACCGCTACCAATCAGATACTCCCCACTCCCCACTCCTTAAACATCCATCAAGCTTTTACAATTTGTATGGATACACTTTACTTGAGACAGCCATCTAAAAAACATAATGCTCGAACTGCGAAACAAACACTCTTATGTCCCAAAAGGAAGAAATACATAGCCCACAACACGACTCGGTTATGCAATACTGCAGTGGTTCCCAACAGTCTAACCAGAATACCGAGGCACACCAACGTATAGTGACTGTAACTGATTGTGCAGATTGTCTCAAATGTCATGATTGTATTGTCATTAGAGATATTTCTGAGATAAATATGACAGGCAGCAATGACATCACTCATCAAATATATGTAGGCCTATTTATATGAATCAGAACAAAAGTTTGCAAGACAAGCGTGCAACACATTATTGTTCATAAAATGAATTAAAGGTCCCACATTATACTCCTTTTCAACAGTTACTATAGGTTAATATAGGTCTAGCATGCCTCTATACCCCTCTGTTTCAGTTTCTGCCTTTCTTTTTGTTAGCTGGTTGAGGTGGCCTCTGTGCAGGAAATCTGTCTATTCTGGCGTCACAAAATAGATGGAGTTGTTAATTGATCGATTTTGCTGTGTTTTCCGGACGGTGCGGTGGCCTGACTTCGCATCCCCTGCAGAGCTATTGATGTGTGACATTAATTACTCAATTGATTAAACAGTAAATTATTTGAAAAGGGGCGTTTATCTGAATGGAAAATATGGTTTGGCCCAGGTTCCGCTGTCAATGCACTGCGGCAGGCCGTTTGTGCACGACGTGGTTCCGATCCATTTAAATTATTTAAAGAGACGTGTATGTTTGCATGAAAAATTTGAAAGCCGATTCTGATTCTGAGTCATGACCGAAAAATCTAATGATCGAATGTTCTGACCCACCCCTACTCCAAACCCTGTTTTTGATGCTACCTATGATGATGATGACGATGGTGGTGATGATGATGATGGTGATGATGATATGTATACGTGTGTGTGTGTGTGTGTGTGTGTGAGAATACATTTCAATTTCAATTTTGTAGGATTTTGCTAGCTGTTGCGCGAGTCCTGACATCTGACATTTGACATTTGCAGCTGAGTAATTATTCCCCCTCCTCTGGTCTCAACATTCCGTGCCACAATCGATCTTGCCTCACGGCACCCCATTGGGAACCACTGCAATACTGTATGTGACAGTTCAGCCTAGATTTGTCAATGGATCGTATTTGATTACAACTTAAATTATTTCCGATATCCGGTCCAGTGTTTGTGGCCAGTATTGGACAGATAATGATATGGAGTATCAGATCAGCTCATCCATAATGATTAGATTCAAGATTCAAGAGATTTATTTATCACATATTCATACAAGTATGTATAGTGAAATGTTGTTGCATCATCACTCCCAGGCAGAGCACAATGAAAGTAAAAAAAAGTAGAAAATATAAATTAAAAATATAAAATATACAAAAGTAAAGAATGCAGTATACAATATACAACAGTAAACATGGTTAAAAGTGGCAGCAGTATTTGAATGGCAGTTGTGCAAGGTAGGTTATTGTGTCATATGCATAGAATGTCTTTATTGTCCTTATATATTGTCCTTTCTCCACTGTTGTTATGAAGCTAGTCACTGCTTCCGCAAACTCGTTGACCTCTCGCGTCGCCACCTCTTCCTGTATCATCCTTTGTTTGGATTCTGGCATCAGAAAAACGGCGGCATGGTCCGATTTGCCGAAAGGCGGGAGAGATCTAGCCTTGTACCCGTCCTTGAAGGGTGTGTAGCAGTGGTCCAGTGTTTTGTCCTTCCTGGTACGACATTTTATGTGTTGAAAAAAGCTTGGCGTAACTTTCTTGAGGTTTGCCTTTGTTGAAGTCCCAAGCGTTCGAGTGCTTGGTCTGTATCCCGGGTTATGGTGTCATGTAGGTCAGATAAAGCCTTTGTCTCGGTCAGGCAGAGGATATTGCAGTCCTGGACATCCTGTTGGGAATGTAATCCTTGCCCTGATGTCATCCAGCTTGTTCTCCAAGGACTGGACATTTGCAAGTAGGATACCGGGCAGGGGTGGTCGGTGGGCCCGAGCTCTCAGCCTGATCCCAATTCCAGCACACCTGCCCCTGCGCCTTTTCTTTCTCGTCTCTCCTGGGGTCCTGCCATTGTTGTTGATGCCGTCCCGACGGATCTCCTCCGGCCACGACGAGGTATCAATATTCTGTTCGTAACCTCTGTTTTTTTCTAAACCTAGGTCCAAAAGAGTTCTGTGGCTGTAGGATGTCATTACCGCCATAGGGGAAGCGAAAGGGTTAAAACTACAATAAAACACAAAAAAAATAGCACTGTCTGATCGGAGCTGACGTGGCGGCATCTGTACTTAGCTGCGCCATCCATCCATGAGATACTAAATTTAAAAGAGCAACTTTTTAAAACAGGGTTGTCAATCCCTTTGAGAGCAAGAGCGAAAAATGTTTTCCGATTACAGAACTTGAACAAATTAAATAGAGCCTGAATAATGTATTCTACTCCAAAGGAGTATACAGTTGATTACACCTAATAAGATGTGATTAGGAACAGTGGGCTTGAAATGTCACTTTTAATAAATCTTTATAAAGCGGGTGGGTCTGACCTAGCCTTCTGATAGGTCGACAGCCTTGGCATACATCCCATAACACCAGGGCTTACTTAGCAGTTCTATATTAAATAATATCAGGGAAATGGAAATCTGCTAAATTGCAATAACAAACGACTGAGGGTTTTGGCCCAATATCAACCTCTGCAGTGCAATCAACTTCTGCTGTGCAATCAAAGCATGAGCGAGCTGAAGATGATAATCAACCTCGACCTAGTTCAAGGAATATTCTGTGAGCCTGAAAACACCCACACCTTCACCGGTAGCTGGTTAACATCACCTTTCATCTTTGGTCGGACTGAAGTTGTCCCCAGTAATGGTTGCTAGGCAAAACGGATTGTTAGTGGGGTTTGAACTATCGAGGTTCAGGGACTACTTTGTTTGCGGAGCATCTTATGGCTTATAAATTAAAATTGATGGTATGGATAATGGCAGGGAGTTCTGATAATGGGAAAATAATATAATAGAAGCAATAACCCTCTCCAGGCCTTGATATATGGAAATTATATCACAGCTAAGGTGGCTGCCGCCCTCCACTGTGCACACAATGCACATTAGATGTGATAGAACTACCCCGGCCTGCCATGAGTTATTGCTTAAATATACATCAGGAGCAGAATACAGTGAGCCATTACTTTTTGTCACGTTTAAGATTCTGTCCAGCTCTTGATATCGAGCATATGCATTTGTTGCAATTCTTCTCCGGGGATATCGATTGAGCGATCGTGTGTGTAATGTATGTCCGAGGGTGCTCTACCTGATCTGTTTGAGCTCTCCAGCCAGGATCTGGAGGTAGTAGAGGGCCCGTCCCACGGCCAGCACCACCTGGGTGTGGTTGCAGGCAGCTACGCTGATGTTCCTCCCCTGTGGCTCCTTCCACTCACTCACCAGGGCCTTGCTGTCCTGGAGCACCAGGCGCACCGAGCCTGAGGTGATCTGGATGGACAAAACGCAGCATCATTGCTGTGCTCTTTTAAATGCAAAGTGCCTAAGAGACCCAGCATTTCATGGTTCACTGGCATGGCACAATGTGTCCGAAGCGTGTTTCATAAAAGATGCTCTAATAAAGCAAGATGATGCATTAAAAGTTGCGTCAATGGGATGAAAATGGAACAGTTCCTGTTCCTTAAAAGGAACACGGCAACATAATGGGAAATTCTCTTACAGTCTTCTCCAGAGTCAGGCAAGAAGATAGAATGACTGAAAGTGGGGGAGGAGCGGCTAGCCTAGCTTAAAACTCTGGGAGAGGTGTTAAGTGAAATGTATACTCGGATGTCAAAGTATCACCTGAGGTGCGCCTGAGGTGATGCCGGTTTGGGCGTAGGCCAAGGAGCCTGCCGGCGAAGCCTACGTGCACCTCTCCCAAAATGTAACTGAAAAAAAAAAGCTGCGTGGAACAATAAATGCTCAAACCCCTGCAACCACCGCTGATAAAGAGCTGATGTGGAAGTCTAATGTGAGCTTTAGTTGGCCAACGCTAGCCTAGCCTCTGGAGAAGACGGTAAGCAAATTTCTCTTAATGTTGGTGTGTTCCTTTAACTGGGCAGGACATTTACACAGGCGCTATCGTGAACACTGTGAGATCGCTGGACAAGTCTAAAACAAACTTGTTTTACGTTGGAGCTACAGACCAGAAAAAGGTCAATTTAGTGTCTGAGTGATTAGAACACCTTCAGCTTGTAAGATGTGGTCCAATATTTACCTCAATTTCTATGGTTAAAATCAGCCAAAACCTCTACATCTCTCAGTGGGGTGAATGCTCTAGTCTCCTATGGCGCAGGGGCAGTAAGCCCGCCAATACCATGTCTTGTGTAAACCACGTGACCCGTTACAGGAAGTGAGAATGACTTGGTTTGTCTCCCTTTGGAAGGTCTCTGCATTAACCATAGACAACATCAGGATGGAGAGTTGGCTTGATTTTAGCTTTCACTGCGTTGTTTAGAACCGATAGAGGGAAAAGTCATGATGGGTTTTAATGATAATCATACTTTATTAGATGGGCTATTTATGTACATCCCCTGGTGCAAGGCGGGTCAGCAATAAAATCGTGCCACTTTCCAGGAATAGAGAAGAATGGAATTTTACCGTAAAAATACGAGAAAATAAGGCTGACCTCAGTTGGTTGACCAATCGATTGTTTGATCGAGATTACTTTTGGTAGATTTCTTTGAAATATAAAAAATAATTAATTAGTTAATAAACAATTGCACTGGTGCTTTCTAGGTGCCTGGAAAGCTGTTTAATGCTTTTCACTAGCTTAAACCATCTACACCAGAGCATGATGACAATCAAGTAAAGTGCCACAGAGCAGTGACTGTGAGAGAGTGCGAGCGAGAGAACGCGCACACGTACACAAATCGCTGGTAAAAAGAGAGAGCCTGTCTCACTGGCCCTAGAATTATAAGACCATAAGACCACCACCGGCATTTAATTCTAGAGAGGACCTAATAATTCTGGAGGCCATAGGAAAGGCACAACAGCCTACATCACTCTGAAACTATCTGGTCAATCTGCTCTCCGTTTGTGGAGGAAGATTGAGGACAGGACCCCGATGAGACAAAAACATAATTTCCTTTTACTTCACAAGGTTTAAAATCGACATTCAAATAAAACACGAGATCCGGTTCTCTCAGTTCTGTCATATTCACCACCGGCCCTTTAATTCATGTATGAAACAGGCCTCAGTAAAGTACATCCTACAGAGAGAAAACGTTCCATCGTTAAATTATTCACACGACAGCGAAATGATCTAAACTCCTCACGCCGTGCGAGAGTCCATGAACACTTTAATGATTGAGGCTTTGGAAGGGCAGGCTCGGAAATTAGTAATGGTGTTTCCGTGTTAAACTGGGCAAAGTGTCGTGCAGCAGGTGCACGCTGATTACACATGCATCCTTGTAAGGTGATGGCAGACAGCCTGGTGTGTGTGTGTGTGTGTGTGTGTGTGTGTACCTGGATGAGCTGTTGGTGGGCCACGTTGCCGCAGTAGAAGGTCTGCTGGTTGTCAACGAAGCCCGGCAGCTCCGTCTCCTCCACCTCCTCACCACTGAGCATGAGCACTCTGTAGGAAATCACACTCTTAAGACAATGCATTCGTAATGACTGTGCACTTAGCCGGTGTGGTGCATAACGAGGTCATTCTCACCGAGTCTGCCCCACGAATGAAAGCACCAGCATGTCATCCGTCTCTCTGCCGGCCTCGGAGCGGAGGGGCCACAACCCTTGGGAGGGAAAGAAAAGGGAGAGGGAGAAAATTACTCTTTGCATTATTCCACACGGCGAGAGAAAAAAGTATATTTACATCTACAAGGGATAGGATGTTATTGTACCTTGTGTCGTATACCAGGTTGAGTACATGTGTAGGAACCAAGATAAGATGGAAGGACCGGGGAGAGAGACGATATCCAACTGACAAGTGACCTATTACGGTTTCACCTTTTTCCATTAGTCAAATGTTAAAGGGATAGTTCTGATTTCTACTGAAATGTACTTTGTGCACTCTGTGGAGTAAAATTTCAATGAGCCTGTACAGACAGGAGCTTGACCCTGTTGACTTTGCATTGGTTTGTGGCTAACCGGCCGAGGCTAGTACGAGGAACAGCTCGGATTGTGGCAGACAAAGGACTCCACCGATCATCATTATTGGTTAAGTAAGAAAGAGAGAATACAGACAGAATTTTAGAAATAAGAGAATTTTAGGGTTCCAAAAATCAGAGCTATCCCTTTAATACGATGTAAGACGTGAAGGTTGTGAGGGATTGCAGGTCTGTCTCAGCGGACCATTGATTGGTTAAGTGAATAATTGTCTCATCAAGAGGCTTGGGCTGAAAGTCAGCGGGTGAGACTTTTATGGCAGGGGCTCGTCAATAAACAGCTGAGGCTTAACCGGCCTCTGTGTCTCAATTGAGCATTACAGAGCTGCCTTGGAGGGAGAATCTATTTACCTGTGATCAAAGGGAGTGAGCGAGTGCTCAAGCCTGATGAAATTCTCAAACATAACAACAGGAGGATGGGAAGAAATGTAATGTTCTGTGTTATGGGTGCAACGATCGCGGCACAGAATCGAGAAAAAAAAAAAAAAAGTACAATTAATATATGGTGTATCTAAATTTTTAACTGTATTGCCGATTCTCTTCTCGTTCTCTTTCCTGGGTATCTCTTTTTTTCTCTGTTTTACTGGTGGTATTGTACGGCTACTGTTATTAGCATAATGTTTAAGCCTCATTTTCATTGTTTACGACGTTGAAATAAAAGTTTTATTTTTCTGAGCCACACCAAGCTGTGTAGTATATAGACTCTATAATTAGAGCACTGTATTATGATTAAATGTTAATGCATAAAGACATGGAAATTGAATCTAATCGTGACCTCAAAATCGAAATTCGTATCTGAAAATTTGTGCACTGTTACACCCCTATAATTTTTTCCGACAGTAAACAGTTGCTGAAGGTGTTTTTCAGTGAAAATTTGAAAACATACGCCTCCTAACTGACAATTTCTCCAGTAGTTTCAGAGAATTCAAATTTAGAGGGCAGTTGGCTCTTCTATTTATTTCACACTCTGCTTTCCAGTGTACAAGATTAATTTAATCACGCTAAAAAGTAACAAATTGTCTTTCAAAAATGTGCATTTACCGGTATGTTTATTATCATTAGTAAAGTATATAAACGTGTATATATAAGACTGTTGTGTGCTGTAGTTGCACGTCTGCATCTCTCTCTCCTCTCTGCCTGGCTGCTTGACTGAGTGCTGCGCACAGCAGAGGTGGGAACTGCCCATCCAAACTAATCAAACCGTAAACTTGCTACAGGAGCTGATACAGATAAAAGGACATCTGTCATCTTATCAGTCCTGACGTTCTTTTGCCAGACATGACTGTGTTCGGTGCGTACGTAATTATGAAGTGCCTGCCAGTAGCTCTCTCTCTCTCTCTCTCTCTCTCTCTCTCTATCTTTCTGTCTCACGGGTGTGCATTGTCCAGATGCAGCACACAAATACAAGCGTCCAAACCGATTAAATTAATAATTGTTTTCGGATTGCTTGTGATTACAAGCCTGTCAGGGTGCGGTGGGGGAGGGGCATTTTAATAGAGGATTCTGATTACAAAAAGTTTTAAACAAACTTCCTTTTACTTTGGATTTGTTCAAATTTGATTTTAGGAAAAAGTGGCAGCCCTACTGCGGGAACACTTTGGCTGTACTGTGTAGATAGGAAGAGCACAGTCTAGTGTTAATCTCTTTGAATGGCAAACGCTGCAACAGAAAATAAACATGGGCCCATTTACAATGTTTATGACATTAAGTTTGAAAAGGTCTACAGGCCTCGTATTTTTGTCTGCCAGACTCTTCTCAATCAAAATATGTAAAAAGACCCATATTGCAGTCTTCGCAATATAAATATTAAGTACTTTGATAATATCTTGGATACTGCGCACTTTCAGGGCAAACCTGAAGAAGTAGATGCGAAACACATTGTTTGCTCCATACTTTTACTTGCAGAAAATGAGGATGTAATATTTAAGAAGTCGTCAGTCCGAGGACTTTTCTCTATGCGGTGTAAGTACTTTTATTCATGGAAATTGACAGCTCCTGCAATCACCAGAACTTCTTAAGAAACATGTAGCTGTGCACAGGACATTGGCGACATTTTGCATTAGGGATGTCAAGATACCAGAATTTTGATAGTCGATGCAAATATCATTGAATTTCTATAATTCCACATGTATTTCGATACCACAGAAAATAAAAAAATACAAGACTGACAGTCTAACAGCGGTGCAGCCAGCCAGCAATTAACACATCAGCTGGGCCCCTCCATAAAGTCAGCATGTTCAGCATCCCCCACGGTGCCAGCACTCCAAGTCTACTGTTAAGATGTGATGCACAGACAAGTGATATGTCCCTGTATACTCTGGCAAATTACCTACAAATAGAATTAAAGTGTTGACGCTCAGCCATAGGAGCCGGTTTTTCTCATCATGCAAAAGAACTGTGTGAGCCAAACTATCCCGCTCGCTGATCTAATATAATATGGACGGACTGGCAGCGAGTCAGCCGGGACAGGAGCGCAGATGGTGAGGTTGATGCGGATCTACGTCAAGGAATTGCCAACAGGTAGGCCAGGATCTCTCTCTCTCTCTCTCTCTCACACACACACACACTCTCTCTCTCTCTCTCTCTCTCTCACATACACACACACACACACACACACACAGAGTATGACCTAGATGATGTCCGAAGCAGCTGACTGAGTGCTTGGCTGCACTTTATGTCTTGTT